>JARQOC010000001.1:69150716-69167964 GCA_033576535.1 Allobates femoralis | reverse complement strand
ACATTTACTACAAGGAGGGGGCAATACAAGGAGGGGACATTTACTATAAGGATGGGGGCAATACAAGGAGGGGACATTTACTATAAGGATGGGGGCAATACAAGGAGGGGACATTTGCTATAAGAATGGGGGTAATACAAGGAGGGGACATTTACCACAAGGATAGGGGCAATACAAGGAGGGGAAATTTACTATAAGGATGGGGGCTATACAAGATGGGGCATTTACTATAAGTATGGGGGCAATACAAGGAGGGGGCATTTAGTATAAGTATGGGGGCAATACAAGGATAGGGTATTTACTACAAGGATGTGGGCTATACAAGATGGGACATTTACTATAAGGTTGGGGGCTATACAAGATGTGGCATTTACTACAAAGAGGGGGCAATACAAGGAGGGGACATTTACTATAAGGATGGGGGTAATACATGGAAGGGACATTTACTACAAGGAGGATGCAATACAAGGAGGGAACATTTACTATAAGGATGGGGGTAATACAAGGAGGGGGCATTACAAGGAGGGGACATTTACTATAAGGATGGGGGTAATACAAGGAGGGGACATTTACTACAAGGAGGGGGAAGTTCAAGGAGGGGACATTTACTACAAGGAGGGGGCAATACAAGGAGGGGACATTTACTATAAGGATGGGGGCATTACAAGGGGGGTACATTTACTATAAGGATGGGGGCAATACAAGGAGGGGACATTTACTACAAGGATGGGGGCAATACAAGGAGGGGACATTTGCTATAAGGATGGGGGTAATACAAGGAGGGGACATTTACCACAAGGATGGGGGCAATACAAGGATGGGGACATTTACTACAAGGATGGAGTCATTATAAGGAGGGGCATTTAGTACCAGGATGGGCCATTACAAGGAGGGGGCATTTTCTACAAGGAGGGGGCATTTACTTCAAGGAGGGGGCATGATTGGGCTCTTATTACAAGGAGTGGGCATGATGGGGCATTACTACAAGGAGGGGGCATGATGGGGCATTACTACAAGGAGAAGGCATGATGAGGCATTACTACAAGGAGGAGGCATGATGGGGCATTACTACAAGGAGGAGGCATGGTGGGGCATTACTACATGGAGAGGGCATGATGGGGCATTACTGCAAGGAGCGCAAGGAGCGGACATGAAGGGGACAAGGATAATGCATTACTGAAAGGGGACAAGGATGGGGCATTACTACAAGATGGGAGCAAAATGGGCCATTACTAAATGTGGACAAGGATCCGGCATTGCTACAAGAAAGGGGGCAGAATGGAGACATTACTGCCTGGAGAGGGTCAGGATACAGCAAATATCTACAAGGAGAGGATCAGGATGGAGCACATAACTAAAAGAAGAGGGTCAGGATGGAGAGATTTCTACAAGGAGAGGGTCAGGATGGAGACATTGCTACAAGAAGATGGTCAGGATGAAGCACATTACTACAAGGAGAGGGTCAAGATCGACCACGTACCTACAAGTAGAGGGTCAAGATCGACCACGTACCTACAAAGAGAGGGTCAAGATCGACCACGTACCTACAAGTAGAGGGTCAAGATCGACCACGTACCTACAAAGAGAGGGTCAAGATCGACAACGTACCTTCAAGGAGAGGGTCGGAATGGACCATGTACCTACAAGGAGAGGGTCAGGATAGAGCACATTACTACAAGGGGAGGGTCAGGATGGAGCACATAACTATAAGGAGAGGGTCAGGATGGAGCACGTAACTACAAGGAGAGGGTCAGGATGGAGCACATAACTAAACGAAGAGGGTCAGGATGGAGAACATAGCTACAAGGAAAGGGTCAGGATGGAGCACATAACTACGAGGAGAGGGTCAGGATGGAGACAATGGTACAAGATAAAATCTATCTATCTATCTATCTATCTATCTACCTATCTATCTACCTATCTCTAATATTCTTCCATTTTTTTCTTCATACAGATCAGTCCACCTGCTCTGTCTGGAAAGGGCAGTGGGAGCAGCTCAGCTTCAATGTGAAGTAAGTTCACATGAGCTGGATGACCACTGCTGAAGAGAAGACTGCAAAGGTAAGTTTAAAATCAATTCATTGTTAAAATAATAGAACTTATGATCAGGGTGTCAAGACTACAAGCGCTGTACAGGCAAGAGAGTTGTCTGCTGCTGACTCTCCCCCTGTGCAGCTCTTGTGATGGCCACTGCTGTCATTTAAGATAAATTGCCCTATCGGCACTTCACTATAAAAAATTAGGTTTTAGGTTGCAGATTGGGCACTCGGTCTCGTAAAGGCTCGCCATCACTGCTATAGATAGATGATGGATAGGATGGATAGCTAGATAGATAATAGATAGATGTCAAACAGCTATATAATGTCCCACACCCCTTCATATTCTAAGCTTGCACCCTTTAGAGCATTTCATGTGGCACTAAAGGGTGTTTAGCCTTGTATTTGTCCTGAAAATAAATAATTAATCAAAAAACGATGTGGGGACTCCCAATTTTGGATAGCCAGCTATGGTAAAGCAGACAGCTGCAGCCTGCAGACTGCAGTCGGCAGCTTTTCTTTGGCTGGTAATTCAAAGCAGAGGTCACTTTATGCTGTTTTTTTAAATTATTTATTTCCAAATAAATAAATAAATAATTAAAAAACAATGAGGGGTCCCCCCCATATTGGATCACAAGCCAAGCTAAGGAGAAGCAGACAACTGGTGTCTGGTATTTTCAGGGTGGTAAGAACCATGGTTAATGGGCCCTCTCCATCCTATAAATAGCAGGCCATAGCTGCCCCAGAATTGGCGAATCCATTAGATGCACTAATCCTGGCGCTTTGCCTCAGCTCTTCCTGCTGCCCTGGTGCCTTGACAAACATGGTAATGGTATTTGTAGTTCATATTAGCTTGGTAATGTCACCTGACATCAAGCCTATGGGTTAGTAATGGTGAGATCTATCAGATACCCGACATTGCTAACCCAGGCAGTAATAACAAAAAGAAACAACATAAAAAAACTTTGATTTTAAAAATAACTCCCCAACACATTTCCTGTTTAACCAAATTGTTGTAAAAAAATCCCCCTTTTAAAAAAAAAAGCTTGCGTAGTCTATGGACCCCATGTATTTTTAATTATTTATTTTTAGAAATAATTGAAAAAAAAGTGGGTTACTTATGTCTTGGATTACCAACCAAGGAAAAGCTGCCAGCTGTTGTCTGCAGGCTACAGCCGTCTGCTTTACCCTAGCTGGCGATCAAAAATAGGGGGGACCCCATGTCATTTTTTAAAATTAATTATGTATTTTGAGGCTAAATAAAAGGATAAACACCATTTAGAGCCACAAGAAAGGCTTGGAATATGTAGGGAGTTGGAACATTACATAGCTGTTTGATATCTATCTATCTATCTATCTATCTATCTATCTATCTATCTATCTATCTATCAATCAAAAAATGTCTCTGCAGCACACAGCTACTACCAATATCATACATATGCTAACAAGCAAAAAATGCGAAAAAAAATTTAAAATTTATGCTTTTTCTAAAAACTCATTATTCTTAATTTTTATTTTCTGGGGGTCTTAGCACATACATTGGCCAATGTCTGCTTGCTCTCCAACCACGTCACGGTGCCAATGTATGTACTAAGACCCCCAGAAAATAAAAATTAAGAATAATGAGTTTTTTGACAAAACTTCAGTTTTTTAATTTTTTTCTAATTTTTTGCTTGTTAGCATATGTACGATATTGGTAGTAGCTGTGTGCTGCAGAGACATTTTTTTCTTGGTATTTGAGCCAGCGTCACTGCTAGCACCAGTTCACATTGTGTCTTGAGTGCTGTGCAGTTTTTTTTGCTTTCTGTATCTATCTATCTATCTATCTATCTATCTATCTATCTATTTCAAGCTAGCTATCTAGCTGTTTTGAGCATGTAAAACATTATATTAAATACGTATTGTCGTCCGTGTGCGGTCTGTGTGGCGCGCGTTTCTCTCGCACCTATTGCCTTGTATTGGCAATGGTTGCAAGAGAATTAAGTATTGTAGAGGCTCGCTGCACATGATCAGAAGTCATCAGCACTTCCCATAATGGACACTATGCCTCTCTGAAGCCGGGACATGTACCCCCGGCTTCAGAAGCTCAGTGCTCCAAGCGGAAGAAAGTCACGTGCATACATGAGCTTTGTATAACGCTGACAATGATGCTGTCTTTTATAAGTCATGTTATCCTGCCCAACATAACATTTTAAGTGGACTGACTAGTTAGAGACGCTATTTAAAGGCATAATTTATATATCAAAAATGGACTTTAGGAATACTATTTCTAAAAATCTGTTAAGGTGTGCAAAGACATGGCGGGACTGTTAGGCTGCTTTCATGATTTTTTGGGATCTGTGGCTGTCCGCTGTAAAACAGACAGCCACGGACTCGATTTGGCTGTAAAACGGACAGCCACGGACTGCTGATAGGTGAGGACCGCGTGCGCCGCGGTCCTGACCTGTCAGCGGCTGCAGCTGCGTGCGCTGCACACAGGACCGGAGGGCATAATAGCCCCCCAGTCCTGTGTGCTGATCCGGTCCGCGGCTGTCTGCCTCAAGCGGACAGCCACGGATCGGATCACAAACGCAGTGTGAGGCCGGCCTTAGAAAGTGTAGGAGATTTTCCTACACAGAATCATTGGACCCGTGGAAGCCTAACCAGGTGAAACGTGCGCCCGTCGTCCTCCCAGCACCTCCCTCCACACCACTTAAACGTATGTAACCTACACTTTCTAAAGGGGGTGTCACACGCGTCAATATCGCCTGCACGATATCGACTGCACGTGACGTTGCAGCGATATTGACGCGTGTGACATACTGCATCAACCAGCGATAAATCGCTGGTTGATGATCGCCAGGTTTCGGAACCAGCTCTGAAACCTGGCGATTGTCGCCCGGTGGACACGCAGCATCGCTGCGTGTGACACCGGGACTAGCGATATTCCAGCTCCCAGCGCCTGTCACAAGCGCTGGGAGCTGGTCTCCAAGGTACACTGCGGGTAACTAGGCAGCGCGCGCTGCCTAGATACCCGACTGTGTACCTTAGTTACCAGCCTCCTCCGCTCACCGGGTGAGCGGAGGAGGCTGGTAACTAAGGTACACGTCGGGTAACTAGGCAGCGCGCGCTGCCTAGATACCCGACTGTGTACCTTAGTTACCAGCCTCCTCCGCTCACCGGGTGAGCGGAGGAGGCTGGTAACTAAGGTACACGTCGGGTATCTAGGCAGCGCGCGCTGCCTAGTTACCCGCAGTGTACCTTGGAGACCAGGCTGCTCCCGCTTCCAGCAGGCTGGCAGCGGGAGCAGGACATCGTGGAAACGATATTTAAATCGTTTCCATGATGTCACTGGTCAATTGATCGCTGGTGAATCTGTCTGTGTGACAGCTCACCAGCAATCAGCCGTCAATGTCGTCAGCGATCATCTCGCTGACGACATTGACGCGTGTGACACCCCCTTAAGAAAGAGATTGAGATTGTTTGTCATTGTCCCTTTCAAACACAGCGGTGCAGCGTTCCCAGCGGGAGACCAACTACCTAAAAATGACCCAGAGCACTTTGTAACGATCAGCGATCTCACAGCAGGGGCCTGATCTCTGCTAAAGGCCCCATCACACATAACAACGCACCAGCGATACAGACAACGATAAGGATATGCCAAGATCGCTTGTGCGTCGTTTTTCACATCGCTGGTAAGATGTCAAACAGGTATCTCACCAGCGATGTCACCAATGACGTCAACAGCGATCCAGAATTATACTGAGGTTGTTGGGACTTGTCACTCCATAGCGCAGCCTTGAGATCGTTGGTCATTCTCCCTGTCAAACACAATGATGTAGCGCTCCCAGCGGGAGTGCAACGACGTAGAAATGACCCTGGGCAGTATTTAACGATCTCACAGCAGAGGTCAGATCGTTGGTACGTGTCACACATAACGACATCACTAGTGGAATTGTTGTTGCGTCACAAAATCTGTGACGTTACAATGATCTTGTTAGCGATCTCGTTATGTATGATGGGGCTTTAGGAGAAACAAAAGAGTTGTTTAAAATTAAATGCAAATTACATTACAATAAAAAATAGGTGTAACATCCATGCTCATGTGACGATAACAAGACATTATGGTTTATACTTGGGAAAATCACAACAATAAGCGGGTTACATTCTGCTGTACCAGTGTTTTTTTTCACCAATAAGGCTTCAAAACTGATACCATATTTTTTTGAAGAATTTTTGCACTTTCTCATTGCTTTCTATGGGTGGAAAAATGATTCAAAATTGCTGAAAGAACCAACATGCTGAAGATATAAAGAATGCAGCAGTTTTGGAAATTAGGAAAAGCATTTGCATAAGATATCAGAAATCTCATAGCTTTTGCTGGTGCTGTAAAAACAGCTTTTAATTTACATAAAAATACACAGCAAAAAAATGCAGCAAAAAAGTTGAGAAAACACAACGTATGAGCGTAGCCTTAGGACTCAGACACATGGACGTATAAATTGGATGAGTGCAATATGAGAAAATCTCACATTACTTTCTGACCAATGTTGATAAATGAGTGTGAGCAGAAGAACAGATTATGGATGAGAAAAAAGTTGCAACATGCTGTGACTTGATCCAATTATTGTGTGACACTCAGCAATGCACCTCAATGAGTGCGAGAAAAAAATCGCACAGCACACTGACAGCATAGGGACAGAATTTTTAGTATGGTCTTTCCCAAGCTGGAAATAGTTAGAATATAATAGACAGATAGGATAGATGATAGAACAGCTAGATTATTTTACCAGTTTCCTGCTACTTGCTTCCAGGGCCACCCATTAAGCTTCATGCATATTCACTGCACTGACCAGCAATGGCCAATCACAGACACTCACTCTCTGTGATTGGGTGTTGCAATCAGACTGTGCTCCCACAATCTGTATGGTGCCTGCGCTTGGTTGCCAAACACAGTAGTGTATGGCAACCAACCTACCATCATAGTGTGTAAAATAAATAATGGAAAAAACATGCATAGGGCTTCGCTGTATTTTTCAACACGGCAAAAATAAAGTGGACAGCTGCGAGCTGCCATCTTCAGCTGCTTAGTTTTACCTTGGCTAGCAAAAAAAATGCGTGGGCTTTGCCCTAGTTTTTAATCCCCAGCCAGGGAAAAATTAGACAGTTGGGGGCTGGTATTCTCAGTGTGGACCCATAGTTATTGCCCCCCCATGATATAGAATAGCAGCCCGAAGCCACACCAGAAATTGGTGCATTCATTAGAAGTGCCAATTCATGGCGCTTTACTTTGCTCTTCCTGATGCCCTGGTGCAGTGGCTCTTGGCTCACTCATTCTGTGCTCGGAGGCCGTGGTGACAGGATGTTTCCTCTTCACCACAGCCTCCAATGCAGCTGAGCTGAGATTGAGGAGTGGGACTTTATGGTGGATATGTGTTAGGATTAATAAATTGGAGAATGAGGGTTGTTAGTATGTTTTATTTTTAATAATGTAATTTTTTTCTGTTTTATTCCAAATAACAGAATTTTCTGTGTTTCATTTCTAATAAAGGAATTTTCTGTATGTGTGTGTTTATTAACTATTCACTTACTGGATCAGTAATCAGAAGACACCTGACATTACCAATTTAGGGCTGAATGACAAGTTGTCATTCATCAGCTGTCATTAACCTCTTTATTACCCAGTTTGCCATTGGCACCAGGGCCCCACCTCACCCCACCAATAATTATGGGCCCCCCCCAGCTGCCTAGTTTTTCCTTGGCTAACTATTAAAAATAGGGCAAAACCCAGACTTTTTTTTTGTGCCAGCCAAGATTAAACTAGACAGCTGAGGGTAGCAGCTTGCAGCTGTCCACTTTATCTGTGCTTAGAATCAAAAATACCCTCCTCAATTTTTTCCCATTATTTATTTATTTTACACAGTATAAAGGCAGGTTGTATGCCATACATTAATATGTATGGCAACCAAGCATAGGTACCGGTGCCGCTACAGATTGAGGGAGCACAGTCTGATTTCATCAGCCAATCACAGAGAGTGAGCATCTGTGATTGGCCGTTGCCAGTCAGTGCAGTGAATATTCATGAAGCCTAATGAGCAGCCCTGGAAGCAAGCAACCGGGACTGGTAAGATGATCTAGCAGTCTATCCTATCATCTATTCTGTCTATTGTATTATAACTTTTTACAGCATGGGAAAGACCATGTTAAAAACACATTGCACACGGATATTACACGGATGTCACATTAATGTCACATGGATGTTAGCCACAAAAAAAACGCATAATCACATTGCACTGGCATGCCACTCGCAACACAATGTCACTCGCCCTACTTTCCTGGATGAGGACACCTTTTGCTTGATAAACACGCCCCTCTTGTATCGTTACATACATTTTCCAAATTCTCACTACAGACATGAAGGGTTCATATGTTTCCTTTCTTCTCATTTACGAGAAGGCTGTTTGAAGGCTGTGGAGCTCTTTTTCCCATGCGCTGTCAGGACAGAGATCAGCAGGATTAACAAATGCCACAGTTTGCTGTCAGGTTAAATTGTACACGGAGCGCTGACCTTTAGCAATGCAAACAGCAAACACATGGGGTGGACTTGCACCTTTTCCTTTGTATTTAACATATGTCAACCGCAATTTGCTGCAGTAGCTGGCAATTTCCAACAAAATTTTCTGAAACAAGAGACTGAAGCAACAAATATCAAGGCAAGATGGCTGAAAATTAAGACTCTGAAAATTAAGATTCTCTGAAAGCGAAAGAATCTTAAGAAAATCCTGTGGTTCCCAGTAATGACTTCAGTACATTGTGCTCAGAGCTTTGTGTCACAAGAATTTCTAACTTTCTATGTGGCTGACTTAGCAGAAGATAAAAATGGACAGCGAAATGTAAAGATAGCTAAGGATATGTGCACACCACCATATTACATATCTGATACAGCACCAATAGCCTTCAATTATGCCTCTTTTTTTATATGGGTTGTCATATTGATACCATGAAGAGAGGATTGTGGCCATCTCATGGCTTGACACAGAGGCAAGCTTCCCTAGAATAACTGTTTGTGGAGTAGTATTGTGGCGCCCCACTTGGTCAGGCATCACAGTGGGATATTGCACCCGTAAAAGAGGTGTAATCTTCCCCAGCTGCAAGTGGACCCTAGGTTGGTGTGTGGGACCCATTCCTGCACTCTCACATTAGCATAGTGGTGGAAGGCTACCGGGGAGGGAGATATATTCACCTATAGGGGAAACAAAGAGCAGCTAGTCTGTGGAGGAGAGGAGTCGGGACAGTTGGAAGAGAGTGTGGAGCGAGGCGGAAGGTTTACCCAAACAGCTCTATGCTGATCCGGAGAGAAGATGAGAGAGGATCCTGAGGGGATCCTGAGAGAGGGCACCCGACGTGCGGAGTCTGGGCCCTAGAGAGAAGGGGGGAACCCCAGTGGGGAGCGACCATACTCCAGGGAATTCCTCAGTCCACCACGGGAACGCCGGGCCCGAGGAAATGGCCAGAGTCTACCTTTGCAGTCGTCAACCGGCTGCTGATGTCTTTTTACCGGCTGCAGTACTTTGCCAGACGGAGCGGTCTGCATGCTTCCTCACCATGAGGGATGGGAGCCCCAAGTCTACCTACAAGGAGCCATTGGCTATAGCCTCATCCTAGGCGGGGAAGAAAGGACACGGGTTCGTCAACTAAGGTTTACCACGGGTTCCACCATACCACCTAGGATCCACTTGCAGCTACCTGTTTGCATACCATCTTGCTGAACTCTGGATTCTGTATCTTGCTGCTTTTGACCATGACTGTATGTAACGCACCGGACATTCAGCATCTCCCTCATACCACCTTCTTATCTCTCCCATAGTCTGTCGATGTTCCCCAAGGTTCAGTTCTAGGACCCCTACCTTTCTTCATCTACACCTTTGGCTTGGGACAACTCATAGAGTCCCACGGCTTTCAGTTTAACTCTACGCAGATGACACGCACATCTACCTCCCTGGACCTGACATCACCTCCTTACTAAACAAAATCCCACAATGTCTGTCCGCTATTTCATCTTTCTTTTCTGCTCGCTTTCTAAAAATGAACATGGACAAAACAGAAGTCATCATCTTTGCCCCATCTCCCTCTACCACACCAATTTTATTCATAAAAGTAAATGGCTTCTCACTTTCCCCAGTCCCATATGCTTGGTGCCTGGGGGTAATCCTCGATTCCGCGCTCTCCTTCAAGCCACAAATCCAAGCCCTTGCCACCTCCTGCCGACTCCAACTCAAAAATATTTCCCGGATTCATATATTCCTTGACCAAGACTGCAAAAACACTTATACATGCCCTCATCCCGATTATTGCAACCTCCTACTCACTGGCCCCCTCTCTACCACTCTTGCACCTCTCCAATCTATTTTAAACTCAGCTGCCATACTAATCCACCTGTCTCCCCACTATTTCACTATTCCCCAGCCTCTCCTCTCTGCCAAGCCCTTTACTGGCTTCACTTTGCCCAGAGACTCCAGTTCAAAACCCTAACCATGACATATAAAGCCATCCACAACCTGCCCCATCCTTATATCCCTGAGACATGGTCTCCCGGTACTACATGTAACCTGCGATCTTCTCAAGGTCTCTTTCTCTATTCCCCTTTTATCTCCTCTTCCCACAACCGCATACAAGATTTCTCCCATACATCCCTCATACCCTGGAACTCCCTGTATCAACACATCAGACTCTTGCCTACCATGAAAACCTTCAAAAGAAACCTGAAGATCCACCTCTTCCAACAAGCCTACAACCTGCAGTGATCCCCAGTCTACTAAACTGCCGCACAATCAGCTCCACCCTCTCCTAATAATAATAATTATTCATTTATATAGCTCTATTAATTCCATAGGGCTTTATATACATTTACAACACTGTCCCTCTTGGGGCTCACAATCAAGCATCCTATCTGTGTGTCTTTGAAATGTGGGAGGAAACCTACACAAACACAGGGAGAACATACAAACTCCTTGCAGATGCTGTCCTTGAATTGAATCCAGGACCTCAGCACTGCAAGGCTACAGTGCTAACCTCTAAACCACCGTGCCACCCTAGTATTCTCCTCCATCCCTTGTAGACTGTGAGCCCTCGTGGGCAGGGTCCCTCACGCACTGCATCCTTACCCTTGTAGACTGGAGTCCTCGTGGGAGGTCCTCTCGCCTCACCCACTGTATCCTTACCCTTGTAGACTGTGAGTCCTCGTGGGAAGGGTCCTCTCACCTTTATCTGTGAGTGCCTTGTATTGTTCATAATATTTGTACTTGCGCACGTATGCCCCTTTTCGCATGTAAAGCGCCATGGAATAAATGGCGCCATAATAATAAATAATAATAAGAAGAAAAGTCTGAAAGTATTATTGTCCTCTAATTGGGATCAGTTCAAAGATATGATGCCTGAAATGCCTTTTCAATTGAGAAAGGTTTTCCAATAGATTACAGCTGATAGCTGAGGGCTCCATCAAAATATGATCAGTTTATCAACATACACTAGTAGAACAAATAAGCCCTTATCTATAATCCCATAAATAACATGACAGGCGCTGTACCGTTTGGGCTGTATGATAACTATTATGTGCTGCCATTGGGCATCTTTACTCTAATTACATAATTACTATAGCAGTCAAGGAGAACCTCACTCTGTGGTCTGCTTTATATTCACCATTCTGCATTGTATACAGCACACTCATAATGGTCAAATATTGACCTCTCATCCACTGACCTTTCCCACTCAGTGTGTCTGGATTTTACCTAATTTAAGTTCAGTGTCTCCTCCAGGATATCTAAACATCATAAATTTCCTTCCTGCCTATGTCCTTGTCTAGTTTAATAGGAAATACCCGCTGAGTTTCTTCCAGAATTTTCTCTCCAACTGACATAACATTGTGATTACAACAATGCTGAGAAGCTCAGCATGGGTATAAACCTGAACTTAAGTCTATGAAGTTTTGTTTATGGTGACCTTAAAAAGCAGCGTCGCTCTACATTGGAGACCACCATGGCCGAAATGCAAGAATATAGTATCATGATTAGAAAATAAGTGCACATTAGGAGCCTGATGTGTAAGTTCCTTAGTGCACACCAAGTGAATCAATAGGGCTCAATTTACGCAACAAAGCCAGAACGTGTTCTTTTGTTCTACATTGGACAAGTAACAGGGATATGTGGAGGAGGCGGTGATATGTGCTATGCAGCCTGCAACGTGGCATGGCTATGCAGAGTGGGTGGGGCTATGCACATACATTCAGCTTTGTGGAGTGGGTGTGGCTATGTGGAGTGGTTGGTGTACGTGGCTATGTGAAGTAGGCATGGTCATGTGGAGTGGCTGTGGCTTAATCATACACACAGCTATGTGGAGTGGGTGTGGCTATGTGGAGTGGGTGTGACTATGTGGAGTGGTTGGTGTACGTGGCTATGTGGAGTGGGTGTGACTATGTGAAGTAGGCATGGTCATGTGGAGTGGGTGTGGCTTAATCATACACACATCAATATGGAGTGGGTGTGGCTATGTGGAGTGGGTGAGGTTGTTACATACATACACACCCACACATACAATTATCTAATATATAAAGCTGAATGTAACATTTTAGGTGCGTGATTAGTATGATAGGTCACAACTATTCATGGGAAATGCTTTGCAGGTTTCCACCACTATACATGTGAAAGATGAAATTAGGTCTTTTTGTGAGTTTGTACTAATAAGGCTGGTATGATATGAAATAGTTTTTTATGGATGGCCCAATTTCCATCAGTGTTTTGAATTGTTTTTTCATCAGTGTTTCTTCAGTGTTTGCCATCAGTGTTTCTTCAGTGTTTGCCATCAGTGTTCCATCTGTTTTTCTAGCATTCACCAAAAACTGATTGAAGATTCTTAAGATTATTCTAGCAAACAGTCAAGATTAGGGTGGAAACACACTATGGGAGATGCATGCGAGATACTTGCATGAGTCTCGTATGACTCACCCGGAACAGCCTGTGACTCTCTGAACGGGAGCATGTCAGCTCCATAGAAACACAAGAAACTGATACGCTCCCATCCAGAGAGACATCGGTCATTCCGGGCGAGTCATACGAGACTCATGCGAGTATTTCACATGCATCTCACATCATGATTCCATCCTTAGGATGCCACTGGGATGCCATGAGTGTTCTGTTCTGCTGAGATTTCCATTGGACTATAAATTGCGTTGGGTGAGTTTAATCTGTGACTTGGATAAAAAACAAAAAAGAGTCTTCACACCTTAAAGGGATTGTCAATTACTTGGATACCTCTTTTCAATCACTTCCCAAGTAGCAGCTAATTCACCTCCGGGATAGCATCGTTCAGCGTGTGGCACTGACTCTGCCGGGGTAGTGTCACTATTATGTCACATGATCCCTGCAGCCAATCAGAGCCATTCAGTCTCCCTCCTGAAATCCAAATATAAAATAACATAAAAAAGCGGCTATGTTGCAACTGACTCTTGTAACAACGATGGGTGATGTGTCACCTTACTTATGGTCACATGATCCGCTGCAGATCCAATCACTTGTAGGCCATTCAGTCAGTCCCTGGACCCATGAACAGTCAGAGCATGAGTAAAGAATATGCACACTCATACAGTGTTTTTGAGCAATACTCTTAATTTAATACATTTATGTACAATAAAACAACGTACTTTTATGGGTGTTGGCATTCACAGTATGGTTCACCAAGGTGGCGTAATCCTCTTCTTGTGGTGCTCAGCTGGAAACCATAACAGTTCATGAGTGCAATGGTAGACAGAAAGCAGAACTCACACAGGCCTGTTTGCAGTTGAGGCTACTTTATTGTAGATCCATGGGGTTAAGGTACAGAGTACAGGACAACGGTCACCATTTTCGTGCTTAGTGGCGCTTCACGGGTCCTAGGTCTGTCTACTCATTGCACGACATGCTCACACACAGGACACTGGAGGGCATAATAGTTCCCCCAGTTCTGAATTATGATGCTTATCCAGTTCTCACAGCATGTCTCTGGGTCATCCAACAGAACTGGACAGGACTGACCGCTGCTGAAAGTGGCATTACACAGCTTTTTACTACCAACACACAAGTATTTACAGTATATTTTATTCATCTTACTGAAATGCACAAGCTAAGAACATTACAGTATCAGCATAAATCAGTAACCCCCCTTACAAAGTTACATTTTGATCAATATCTCAACAAACACAAGAACTAATTGCTAAACTTTTTACAAGATGAGTTTCATAAACATTTTTTTAGCCCATTAATTAAATGTAAGTATAGTAATATAAGTTTGATTACAAAATCTTCAGTTTTACTCAGATTAGTTGATGTAAAAATGAACACACCCACATCAAATACAACTACATTTAGTATCTTTTTAAGAAAAGAGAACAAAGTCTAAACATATCCTATAAAAGGTGAGTTAAAGTAATAGTCCAAGAGAAGATAAATGCAAGTGCCATATTTATTGCTGTGAAATCAATTGCACATTACAAACTACACCAAGTGTATATACATTACAGACCAAGACAATCTGGTAGCAGGACAGATAGACAAAGATGGCTGACACTGAAAAACTAGTGGCATGGTTAAATAAAGTGCATGAGACCATGTATAAGATGGTACATGCAGGTGTATATTCATAGTTATACATAGAAAAAAGGTTACATGTGCAAATACAAACCGCCCTTATGCACCTAATGTGCTAAACAGGCTAAGTTCTAACCCACTCACCCATAGCAACCTAAGCAACAGGTACAGCACACCAATATCTTATGGCCACTTTACACGCAGCTACAGGTAACATGTTTTCCACAGGTAACTTACTGGTTGCAGTGAAATCATGGAGACATGGTTCTATCTTGTTGCTGTGTACAAATGGAACTATGTCTCCATGATTTCACTGCAGCCAGTAAGTTACCTGTGGAAAACCTGTTACCTGTAGCTGCGTGTAAAGTGGCCATTAGGCTCAGACCCCGACACGAGTTTCGAACCTTCTTCCAGGGGGCTGGGCTTAGACGTGTGTTTTGAATTGTTGTCACGTTGGAAAAGAGTATGTCTATCAAGGGCACAGAGTGATCAGAGCATCTTCTATTTCAATATATATCCGTATATCTGTGAATTCATTATTAGTGATGGGCGAACCTGAACTGTAAAGTTCGGGGTCTGTACCAAAAACTAGGTGTTCGGGCACAGATCCTGAACACAGACTTCCCTGGGAAGTCCGTGTTATAGTTTGGGGGTGGGGCGAAAGTAAAATAACATTGTTATTAAAGATTATCATTATACTTACAGATGGGAAAAAAGTATTCAGTCAGCCACCAATTGTGCAAGTTCTCCCACTTAAAAAGATGAGAGAGGCCTGTAATTGACATAATGGGTAGACCTCAACTATGAGAGACAAAATGAGAAAACAAATCCTGAAAATCACATTGCCTGATTTGAAAAGATTTTTTTTCTTCAAATTTTGGTGAAAAATAAGTATTTGGTCACCCACAAACAAACAAGATTTCTTGCTCTTACACACCTGTAAGTTCTTCTTTAAGAGGCTCCTCTGTCCTCCACTTGTTACCTGTAGTACTGTCACCTGTTTGAACTTTTATCAGTATAAAAGATACCTGTCTGCAACCTCAAACAGTCACACTCCAAACTCCACTATGATGAAGACCAAAGAGCTGTTGACGGACACCAGATACAAAATTGTAGCCCTGCCCCAGGCTGGGAAGCCTGAATCTTGGTATGAAGAAATCAACTGTGGAAGCAATAATTAGAAAAAGGAAGACATTCAAGATCACTGATAATCTCCCTCGATCTGGGGCTCCATGCAAGATCTCACAATGTGGGGTCAAGATGATCTCAAGAACGTTGCACATAAATCCCAGAGTCATATGAGGGGACCTAGAGAATGATCTGGAGAGAGCTGGGGCCAACGTAACACAGGCTACCTTCAGTAACACACTATGCCGCTAGGGACTCAGATCCTGCCGAGCTAGATGTGTCCCCCTGCTTAAGTCATTACATGTCTGGAAGTTTGCTAGAGAGCATTTGGATGATCCAGAAGAGTAATGGTAGAATGTCATATGGTCAGATGAAACCAAAGTACAACTGTTTGGTAAAAACACAACTTGTCGTGTTTGGAGGAGAAAGAATGCTGAGTTGCATCTAAAGAACACCATACCTACTGTGAAGCATGGGGGTGGCAACATCATGCTTTGGGGCTGTTTCTCTGCCAAGGGACCAGGACGACTGATCCGTCTACATGAAAGAATGAATGGAGCCATGTATAGTGAGATTTTGAGTGCAAACCCCCTTCCATCAACAAGGGCATTGAAGATGAAACAGGGCTGGGTCTTTCAGCATGACAATAATCCCAAGCACAAGTCAGGGCAACAAAAGAGTGGCTTCATAAGAAGCATTTCAAGGTGCTGAAGTGTCCTAGCAGGTCTCCTAATGTAAACCCCATCGAAAACCTTTGGAGGGAATTGAAAGTCTGTGTTGCCTAGCGACAGCCCAACATCACTGCTCTAGAGGAGATTATCATGGAGGAATGGGCCAACATACCAGCAACAGTGTGTGCCATTGTGAAGACTTACAGAAAACGTTTGACATCTGTCATTGCCAACAAAGGATATATAACAAAGTATTGAGATTAACTTTTGTTATTGACCAATGTGATTTTCAGGATTTGTTTTCTCGTTTTGTCTCTCATAATTGAGGTCTATCTATGGTGTCAATTACACGTCGACCTCATCTTTTTAAGTGGGAGAGCTTGCACAATTGGTGGCTGACTAAATAAGTTTTTCCCCATTGTACCGTCATCCTGCCGTCCCGCGTTCTGCCATCCCATCGCTTGTATTTCCAGAGCCGCTCAATAACTTCCGGGATATTGACTGCAGAAAGCGGAATAGCCAATCCCAGATGCTGGCAAAGAGAATGGGCATCTGTGATTGGCTATTGGAGTAATCTGGAATCAGCCTATACATTCTAGATGCTAGAAAGTATGGGCTAGTTTCAGGTTACTCCAGCAGCCAATCACAGATGCACATTCTCTCTGACAGCATCTATGAATGGCTGATGAGCCCCTAACACATATAGAAGATGCTCCTGCTCATATTAACTTCCATGGTCCCCCTGTTAATTCGGTGAAATAGTTGCAATTCCATCTTTGTTACATTTTTGTATCCCTTTTGCGAAATCTGTTATGGT
>JARQOC010000001.1:69071763-69150616 GCA_033576535.1 Allobates femoralis | reverse complement strand
TCGCTATACTCACAACGAGTAGGTCCCGGTACTCTGTACTCGTTGCGAGTCCAATGTTAATGAATGGGCGGGCGAGTACTTTCGCAGTGTATCTATATATACACTGCGAAAGTGCACTAAAAGTGAATAAAAGTTGTTAAAAAATAAAAAAATATCATACTCACCTATCTGACGCCTGCACCGGGACCGGCAACGAAGTCATCCAACGACAAGGACCTGTGAGTCAGACAGCCAATCAGATGGCTAGTAGCGATCTGGCCAATCAGATGGCCAGACGTCACAAACCACCTGATCGCTACCAGCCACCTGATTGGCCAGATTGCCAGGTCTTGAACATGCATCAATGACCTGGCAATCTGGCCAATCAGGTGGCTGGTAGCAATCACGTGATTTGTGACGTCTGGCCATCTGATTGGCCAGATTGCTACCAGTGCAGGCGTCGGATAGGTGAGTGTGATATTTTTTTTATTTTTTAACAGCTTTTATTCACTTTTAGTGCACTTTCGCAGTGTTATATATAGATACACTGCGAAAGTTAAAGGACTACTCGCTACTCCAGAGTAATCACAAGAAACCCGGGATTAGCGAGTAGCCCGAATATCGTTACTATCCGGCGAGTACCGAATAGTAACGATTCTACTCGCTCATCCCTACTAATATATTCTCACCTATTTATTAAGATCTTGGAGAAATTGCCTAGTAATTTGCTAGATATCTGCCCCAGACTCTGCTAAAATATTTAGGAATTCGGTGTTCAAAAATGGACTTCTATCACCTGACCTTGCACTTCACTTTCACACTTATGCAGGAATTTAGTGCTTGTTGCATGGACACGTCTGATGACCACAGGAAAATATGAACATGCAGGCTCAGAACTGGAGAGGCAGCAAGTACAAAATCAGGTCAAAGGGCAAGAGGTCAAGTATCAACAGCAGGCAAAGAGAGTCAGGCAGCCCAATGGTCATTTGTAAAAGTTGGCGTCACCAACCATTTGCTGCTGAAAACATCCTTCTGATTGCTTCTCTGATCAGCCCTTGTCATTGACTGGCCAACTGTACTGGTTCTCAGAACCCCGTCAATCACATGGACTGAACAGCACACACTCCTCCCAACATCAGAGGAGGCATCGCCTTCTAGGGACAGCATGGCAGTGACTAGTGCAGTAGTGGACATGGGTACATATGGTGTAGACCAGAGGTCCCCAATCTTTCTGACCTTGTGACACACATTCAGCAATAAGCAAGGGCCGCGAGCCACATCCAGCCCCTGGTCCCTCACAGTAGTAACACCCAGAGCCCCCATTACCGGTATAATGACAGCCAAAGCTTTTTCACAGAAATCACACTAAGGCCGTATGCTAAAACCCAGTTGTTCCCAACTTATCCCCATTCAGATCTGATCTTCTAAGTGGGGCTACTCACAAAAGTCAATATCTGGGGACTTGCTCTTCATAACTGTTTGCTAGACCTGGTGTTTATGCAACAAACTAGAAGATAGCGTGAGTCCCACAACATGGGTTTGCGAGCCACATGTGGCTCCTGAGCTACAGGTTGTGAACTCCTGGTGAAGATGGACACTTATTCCACAATGTGTTGACTTCATTTTCCTGCCTTCTGAAACTTTAAGAAGAAGAGTACATTAAGGAATGAAGGAAAAAAAAAAAGTAAAGTAAGGCTCATACTAAAGACCATAGGCTATGAAGGAGAGCCGCATGACTGGGATGCCTGCTAAGCTCCCTACAGTTTAATTAATTGATGGAGGTTAGTGACTAATTAAAATGGAGATATCAAAAGCAAAAAGGGGGCAGGGGTGTTTTTGTTTGTATTGTTGTAGTGAGAAAGGAAGTATTGTGGGGGGGGGGGCTCTTACATGATTGGTGACCAGGGCATGCATATATAGGAGTCTGGTGAAGGGTAGAGACAGTCCAGATTAAGGCTGGGTTCATACTTTCGGACCCCTCTGCAGCGTTCTGCGGAGGGGATCTGCAAGCTGAGTGCAACCTCTGCAAGCCCCTGTGTTTATAATGTACGCGCACGGGGCTGTGCTTGACTGCGCATGAAGGTGCGCACCCATTCACTGCCATGTGTGATTTGTACGCAGGCGGATGCCTGCGCACAAATCACACACTCTTGTCCGCACCAGGAATGCAACATGTCGCTTTCCTGGTGTGGACGAGAGTGTGTGATTTGTGTGCAGGCATCCGCCTGCATACAAATCACACAGGCAAATGAATGGGAGCGCACGGTCATGCGCAGTCAAGCGCAGCCCCATGCATGCACATTATAAACATAGGGGCTTGCAGAGGCTGCACTCAGCTTGAGGATTCCCTCCACAGAACGCTGCGGAGGGGTTCGCAAGTGTGAACCCAGCCTAAGATTAGTGTCGCACCCACCCTCCCTCCAGATGGTTAGGCTTATATATATTTGTTCCATAACAAAAGGGACTGATGGTTGTTTATTATGGGGGCTGCTGCATACGAATATGTTATCATGGCAGCTGGCAGGGAAGGATCAGGGGAAAGTCAGTTGGTGGTGTGGAAAAGGGGGAGTAAGAGACCTGAGTTGGGAGGGTTAATATACTGCTCCCTTGCTTCTTGAGGGTATGTGCTCACGGTCCGGACCTGAGTGAAGCCGTGGGTGGTCACAGAGAGACCGCAGCCGCCCTGTACTCACCATGTGCGGTGGGTGCGGGGCGGCTTCTCCTTGCAGTCACCCGATGGGAGCCGCTTCCGACTCCGCAGCGTGAAATAAATATGCTGCAGAGGAGCGGACTGCTGGCAACCCGCACCGCAGCTCCATACACGCTGCGGGTGGGTTAAGCATAGTGAGGATGGGATTTCTTACAATCCCATCCACTATGCTTATACTGTACTACGCAGCGTTTTGGACGCAGTGGCAAGTCCAAAACGCTGCGTATACTGACCGTGAGCAACACACCCTTAGAAGTGTAGTGATAATGAAAAAGGGTCCCGACTGAGCTGAGGTTTCAGGGTGAAAATTTATGGTACACGTCATTCATAGCAGCACGCTGGTAATGGCAATCACATGCGAACAATGATGTTCCCGGATGATGTTAGTAAATGTTTTACTTGAGAAAAAATAAAAAATAATATTTTTTTCAAAAAAACTCACTGTCCATTGTAACAGAGACCCCTAGGGTATAAGAGAAGTGTAGACAGGGACCCTTCAGATTTAAGGTCACCTTGCGTGATTGAAGGGCAGGCATTTATTGGCCAATACATGCGCTTAGGACCTTATTATAAGATGAGCACTTTTTCATAAAAAAAAAAAAATTCCATCTGAGTTTTTTTGAAAATACTTTTTAGGTTTTATTTTTTCTCAAGAAAAACATTTACTAGCATCATCCGGGAACATCATTGTTTGCATGTGATTGGCATTACCAGTGTGCTGCTATTGTTTTATATACATATTTTAGGAAAATTATTAGTATCTGAGAGTCCTCAGTGGTTGATACCTTTTAATGGCTAACTGAAAAGATGGTAGGCAAAGCAAGCTTTCGAGACACAATGGCCTCTTCATCAGGCTAATAATGAGACAAATTCTGTAGACACACATACCGTATATACTCGCGTATAAGCCGAGTTTTTCAGCCCTAAAATTGGGCTGAAAAGTCCCCCCTCGGCTTATACGCGAGTCATACCAACGGCAGGCCACCCGCCCGCCACCCCCATCAATATACAGGTGCCCCCCCATCAGTATCCAGGGCCCCCCCCTTGCTCCACAAACCTGTAAAGTTAGATCATTATACTTATCACTGTCCTGTCGCCGCCGTCCCGCAGCCGCCATCGCGCTCCTCCGTCTTCATCCGGCTTCCTCCTCTGGTCGGCGCAGGCAATGACGTCATTGTCTGCGCCAGAGGAGGAAGTCGGAAGACGCTGGATGAAGATGGAGGAGCGCGATGTGCGGCGGTTGGGACAGCGGCGACAGGACAGTGATAAATATAATGATCTTACTTTACAGGTTTGCGGAGCAAGGGGGGGGGGCCCTGGATACTGATGGGGGGGCGCCTGTATACTGATGGGGGTGGCGGGCTGCTGCAGTATATACCTCTGGGGCTGCTGTATACTACTACTGGGGCTGCTGTATATACCTCTGGGGCTGCTGTATACTACCACTGGGGCTGCTGTATACTACCACTGGGGCTGCTCTATACTACCACTGGGGCTGCGGTATACTACCACTGGGGCTGCTGTATACTACTACTGGGGCTGCTGCATATACCTCTGGGGCTGCTGTATACTACCATTGGGGCTGCTGTATATACCTCTGGGGCTGCTGTATACTACCACTGGGGCTGCTGTATACTACCACTGGGGCTGCTGTATACTACACTGGGGCTGCTGTATATACCTCTGGGGCTGCTGTATACTACCACTGGGGCTGCTGCTGTATATACCACTGGGGAGGCTGCTGTAACACTGCTGGGGCCTGTATATACCACTGGGGAGGCTGCTGTATACCACACTGCTGGGGGCTGTATACTACCACTGGGGAGGCCTGTATACCACTGGGGGGCCTGTATACCACACTGCTGGGGGCTGTATACCTGTGCTGGGGTCCACCCTCGGCTTATACACGAGTCAGTAGGTTTTCCCAGATTTTGGGGCAAAAGTAGGGGGGTCGGCTTATACACGGGTCAGCTTATACACGAGTATATACGGTATATACATATGCAGGGTAGGATGATGCAGTAAATATGACAGGTGAATTAAAGCAGAAAATAACAGTCAGTCTTAGGAGGGGGAGAGGAGCTGGGGAAGTAAAGTCAAAATTCTGAGAAAAGAGGAACAGATTGTATTATTGTTCTGTGATTATATTGTTCCATGTTTTAATGTCAGGTATGTGAGTGTCCGCTGATTTATGTGGGCCTCACTTCACGTGAATTTTGGATTAGGGACAGGGAGCACGTGCGGACATTGGGGCGGCGAGGGCGGTGACAGACAATACCCTTTTGAAGACAATCCCGCGTCACTTCAAAGATAAGCATAATTAAGGACACTAGGGGTCTGTGAATACGCGGGATAGACATGATCCGGGGTGGGATTAGGGGTGGAAATGTGAAGAAGATACTCTCACAATGCGAGACTCGATGGATTGACACCCTTAATATGGTCGCCCCCCACAGACTCAATGAGTCCTTGTCTTTTGCGCCATTTTTGTAATATACCCTATGGTCAGTTCACCGCTACTGATGTGTACTCTCTATTTTAATCTTTTCTCTTTTCCTTTCTCTCGTCTATTTTTTCCTTTTCCCCTTTTATGTAGTTTTTGGTTGCACATTAATTTTTTTCCCACTTTTATTGTATTATTTCAGGGATATTCTTTACTTTGGCATCCTTTTAGATAAACACGGAATTCTGGACAAACGAATAATGTTTTACAACGTATTTTGATAAACTATTCTGTGCCCCATAAGTAACTTAAAAATTACAGGTAAATGGTGCATATGTCATGCTGGTTTAAACAATATACCCAACCTGTCTCTGTGCGCGCTGCATCGGTTGGGTTGGCCGAACGCCTTCCTGGCTGGTGGGGAGTCATTCCAGGGGTCTGCGCATGCGTGGAAGCCATGCTGATGCCTCCCCGCTCCTACGCATGCGCAAGATCCCCTGTATGCCAGCGCCACCAGGAAGTAGGCGGGTAACAATGGGCATGCGTGCCGCTAGACCAGACAAGTGCAAACACAGAGTTGATTGTAGCACATTGAGGCGAGGCTGTAGGATATAAATAAAAAGGGGCCATTTTTGTGTAAGCAGTGTACCTGAACCTATTTCTCCCCTGAAGAAACCTGCATTCTGGCAGGTGAACCATACGTAGGGCTTTTCCGTGTCCTCCTTTGACCAGATGGTTTGCTCAGATTAACCCATCGTGCAGTTTATTTACTGGTATGTGATATGTATGTGTCATTGCTTTGCCTGCAATATAGTCTCTCTTCTGTTCAATATTTGCACATTGATTGTTCATGCACATGCACTTTTTGAGACTGCAGGCTCAGCACTCACTGCTGTTTAGAGGATCTACACACTATACGTACCTTTCATTTAGGGACTTTGATCTGGCATGTAGTGGATATATTGTCACCATACTAAACATGGTTTTTGTTCTTACTCTGATGTGACACTATTATTATTTTTTGTGGTGTGTTGGACCCTTGCATGGGCAAACTATTACATACCTTGTAGATTTATTATTGTATATTTGTATTTGATGGGTCTGAGTCCAATTAAGTTCTGGGATAGGTTTTTATTTCTCCTGTAACCTCCATCTTGTTTTTAGAGTTTTTTGCACAATAAAAAACTTATTTGTATTTGCTTGGTGCTTGTATTCATAATGTTCAAAATGTTGTATTCAAGTATTTCTTGCATAGTGCGCCTTCCTTAGGGCTATCAGTCTGATGGGAAGGCTCCTCCTATAATTCATAATGAAGCCTATCTGTGTTATGTTAATATCCTTGTCACCTATGTTTGTCTGTTCTATGTCTCCACACTTCCTTCTCCCACTACCTGGTGCTCCCCTTGTCTCCCTTCTCCACCCGCTTTCCCTACATGTCTTCCCTCCAGCCTGGGATGGGGCTCCCCTGAACAGGGTCCGCCCGAATCCCCAACCCGGAGTGTGTAGTGTTGAATGCAGGGGTGTGGATCTCGATCATCGCCCCCCCTTTTAGAGTAGGGTACCACACCTCTGGCTAAGGTGCAGTATCTCTGTGGCGACTGGGCCCTCAGGGACGCCACAGTTACACTTTGTTTTAATTGAGAACAACTCCCACAACATAGTGGGATCCCCCCACACAAGCAGCATACATGGGTGTCATTTTAGTTTAATTCCAGACCATGATGAAGACACACATACATGTCGAAACACACAGTCTGTAAAGGGGGTAGCCCTTGTGGACATAATTTTACTGGTGTTGGAGAGATAGCACTATTGTAATGTCACAAATAAGCTAATTTTAAACAAATAACGCAACCGTGGAGTGCACTGCTGGTTTATTCTTTCTTGGATATACACACCATGTTCCAAATTTTATGCGAATGTTCTTTTTCTCTGATTTTCCTAAATGGTCGGTGCAAATGACAGTCAGTGTAATAAAAGTCATCACATCGAATTTTATTGAAGAAGCCTCCCAATGATAACAGTATAATCTTCAAAATTAAAAAAAAAACTCTAAATGCACTGTTCCAAATTATTAGGCATAGTAGAGTTTCTAAACATTTGATATGTTTGAAAGAACTGAAAATGCCTATTTGTTGAATTTGCAGCATTAAGATGCCACATTCACTGAAATAATAAGCTATTCAACTCCAAAACATCCTAACAGGCCAAGTTACATGTTAACATAGGAACCCTTCTTTGATATCACCTTCATAATCCTTGCATCCATTGAACTTGTGAGTTTCTGGAGAGTTTCTGCTTGTATTTCTTTGCATGATGTCAGAATAGCCTCCCAGAGATGCTGTTTTGATGTGAACTGTTTCCCACCCTCATGGATCTTTTGCTTGATTATACTCCAAAGGTTTTCTATAGGGTTGAGGTCAGGGAAGATGGTGGCCACACCATGAGTTTATCTCCTTTCATGCCCACAGCAGCCAATGACACAGAGGTATTCTTTGCAGCATGAGATGGTGCATTGTCATGCATGAGGATGATTTTGCTCCTGAAGGCACGTTTTTGCTTTTTGTACGATGGAAGAAAGTTCTCAGTCAAAACTCTATATACTTTGCAGAGGTCATTTTCACACCTTCAGGAATCTTAAAGGGGCCTTGCAGCTATTTCCCAATGAATCCGGCCCAAACATGACTCCACCTCCTTGCTGACGTCACAGCCTTGTTGGGACATGGTGGCGCTCCACCAACCATCCACTACTCCATCTATCTGGACCAACCAGGGTTGCTAGGCACTCATTTGTCAATGAAAACCATTGATGGTATTGTGTCTCAGGGCTCTTTGGATCACTGAAATCAATCTAAGTTATCTGTGATAATTAGTTTGGCAGGTGAACCCAATTAAAGGAAAACTCGTGACAGTTAAAACCAATTTGCATTATAATTTGGAACATGGTGTACACTGTATATACAGGTGAGTTGTTATATTATTCTATTAAATAATAAAAAAGCCAGTCTCCCACATCTTTGTGTTCTGCACTTTCAAAGGTGCAGTGAGTTGTTTTTTTACCTACTTTTTTTTTTTACACTTTGAACAATAGCCCGGAAACTTTGATGACCTGGCACCGTGCCCTCCCTGAGCATGGCAAATGATCAGAAATATAGATTAAAAGAACAGAAGGCAGCCAGTCTTACTACTGAAGGCAATTTTTAATCCTCTCCTGGAAATATAAAATTTGTATTCTGCACTGTTGTTGTGTCCTAAATAATGCAAAATCGATAACAGCCCCACCTTTTTTCTTGTGATTTACTGCTACCAGTCAGTCCCACATGTACTGCAATTTGATGCATTTTTTTCATGCGTTTTTCATTCATTTGAGAGGGAAAAATGCACCAAGAATTGCCATGATGCAGATTTTATAGGGGGTGAGACAATGCATAAATAGGGTCTTATCCCCTTATAGATATCGGCAAGAATCTTATTGAAAGCTGCTCACCTGGAAAACTTGTATTAAGGCCCCGTCACACACGTTAATGTCGCCAGCGATCTGATCGCTGGCGACATTGACGGCTGATTGCTAGTGAGCTGTCACACAGGTAGACTCACCAGCGATCATTTTACCTGCGACATCGTGGAAATGATTTAACTATCGTTTCCAGGCTGGAATCCAGGGTAAACTGTGGATACCCGATGTATACCTTAGTTACCAGCCTTCTCCGCTCACTGGCTGGTATCTAAGGTACACAGCGGGTAACTAGGGACCCTAGGATCCAGTCCGAAAACCTGGCGATGATCAACCAGCGATTTATCACTGGTTGATTCAGTATGTCACACGCATCAATATCGCTGCAACGTCACGCGCAGCAACGATATTGACAGCGATATTGACCAGTGTCACATCCCCTTTAGGATACCGTCAAACTTGTCGACGCCCAGCGATCCTGACAGCGATACGAACTGGTAGGGATCGCTGGTGCTGATCGCTGGTGAGATGTCAAACAGAGATCTCACCAGTGACACAACAACGATCCGGAATGATACGGAGGTCGTTGGGACCATGTTTCTCAGACCTGTAGTATTGAGGTTGTTGTTTGTTGTCACTGTCAAACACACCGATGCTTGCTACCCATCTGGACCCCAATTATCAAAAAATGGTCTAGGCGACTCTGACACGACCAGCGATCTCACAGTGGGGGCCTGGTCGCTGCTAAGTGTCACACATAACGTGATCGCTGTTGAGGTCGCTGTTGCGTCACCAAATTTGTGACGTAGCAGCGATCTTGCTTAGTGTGACGGGGGCTTTACACACAACAAGTATGTGCGCCTGGATACAGCTGCTGCAGGAAAGACGTGCAAGACAATGACCCGGCTGTCGGCTTGATAAAGAGGCTGATAACCCAGAAGTCAACAAAGCAAAGAAAACCCCCAACCAGAAGTCAAACATCTGTGGAGCGAGCAGAGTAAGCTATTCATTTACCAGGAGAAGCTCTGCAGGAGGCACATCAACCCGAGGACACACGAGATGGTCTGGCAAATCATCGTGCCGAAGTCAGAAGTGCAGATGGTTTTGAACGCCTACCACAACCAGACTGGTCACTTTGGGTGGAAGAAGCTGGAGATGCTGCTGAAAGATAGGTTCTTTTGGGTCGGCATGCGTGAATCCATTGAGAGGTGGTGTAAGAACTGTGGATCCTGCAGCCTTAGAAGAAAGGACTTACAGAGCCAGAAAGAACCGCTCCAGCCCATAGTGACGAAACAGCCCTTGAAATAGTAGCCCTGGACCACGTAAAACTGACTCCAAGTAGATTTGGCTACACATACGCGTTGACCATGGTAGACCATTACTCGAGATTCCTGATGGTTGCCCCCGTGAAAGACTTGACAGCTGCCACCTCTGCCAGAACATTCCAAAACGTATTCTGCAGACCATTAGGTTATCCAGAACAGGTCCTCACAGACCAAGGTCCAGCTTTTGAAGCAGAGCTCTTCCAAGAGATCTGCCACATGCATATGTGTAAAAAGATTAGGACGACCCCATATCATCCCCAAACCAACGGATTATGTGAGAAAATGAACAAGATCATCATTGACATTTGAAGATCGTACCCTTGGAAGAAAGGAACCAATGGTCGGAGAAACTACCAGACTTGGTTGATATGTACAACCAAATTCCAGTAAGTTCTACAAACTGTACACCAGCTTACCTGATGAGAGCTTGTACAGGAAAGTTACCCATAGACTTGGAACTCGGAGTAGTTGATCCCAAAGCAGATGACTCAATACCCAATTGGAATGAAAACCGCCTCGAACAATACAAAATGGTTCAAGCCTGTTTTGAAGACAACTTGGAGAAAGCCAGTGAAAAACAAGAAAGGGATTATAACAAACATGCTCCAGCAGAACCTATTGTACCAGGAAGTATTGTTTTAAAGAGGAAGAGAACACAACATAAATTGGACGACCAGTAGGAACAAGAACCCTACATCCTATTAGATTCTGGATATGACAATGACAAAGTGTGTCTCATCAGCAAGAATGCTGAAAAGACCACTCACACTGTGTCCAGAAACCATATTAAAAAGTGTCCAACTGAATGGGAAAACCAGAATCCCTAAACATAGCAAAAAGAACAATCAGAACCTGAAAAAGAACTAGTCCATGTGAAAACTTAAAGGAGAAGATTGTCTCAACAATCCTAGTAGATTTCCCAGAAGCTTGGCCTCAGCAAGATGGAGCCATCTTAGTGCCTTTACTGAATTTCTACCAGCCCCAAGAAGTGGTACAAAGAAATCAGGAAGAAATACCCGTTGCTAGAGAATCTGAGGATGCTGCAAATGGTACACCTGCTAGCCCTGTAGTGAGACTAAGGCCACGCAGACGCTTACCTGACATACCTGCACCATACCCATCACTAGAAACCTCACCAGAGACAGAGATACCTGTAGTGCGCAAGTCACAGAGGAGCCCACAAGGTCAACCCCTGTCAAGGTATGGATAGTGGGCACAGTAAAAAGGTCAGAGGTAGAATAAACAGCAGTAACATGTAAATAGCAGTGTACATAGTAGTGTACAGAAGGGTGGAGGATCTGGGCCCAGCCCCTGCACATTCAGTTAGGAACAGAAAGACTTTACTGTATAGACTCTTTTGAACTGAACCTTTCCCTTTGAACTTTTCCCCGGATTACAATTAAGAAGGACCATGGTCACAGGACTGGTGTGACAACAAACTTCTTTTTCTTTTTCAAAGCCTGCGGTGAATGGACTAGCACCGTATGGACTTACCTGTTTTCATTTTTCTCATCTTTTTTTCAGTGTTTTTTTTTAATTTTTATATTTTGAGACTTTGTAAATATGTTGCCTGTTGTTATTATTGTTGATTATTGTTATTCTTTTTGTTTGAAAACACAAAAATGCTCAGTCCAGGAGTACTGATGTTAACAAGGGGGGTATGTGGCGCCCTGCTCATGCAGGTAGCCACAGCCTTCTCAACTGCACAGCTGGGTTTCCACAGCAGGTACCTACTACATGCAACACCTTCCACCCCGGCACAGTAGGGGGAGCTAACCTCACTGACTTTAGGTGAGATCCCCTATAAATACTGCTGCTGGGGGAGGAGTTAGAGTGTGCAGATGCTAGAAGAACTGCGAAGACGTCCTGGGAATAAGTGCTACGGTTAGGCCTGAACCAGTGACCCGGAGTGGCCCTTCTGCCGTCGAGCCAAGCCTAGGAGTGGGGACAGAAGGCAAGGAGCAGAGCCAAGGGAGCGAGGAACCGGTGGAGGTTCATCCAAGATGCACCGGACCTCGGGGATCCACACCTGCAGAATTACTTTAGGACTGCAGAAAACCCCGGCACACCGTGGAGACATCAGTCACCCGGTCCCCCTGCGTACCCAGAAAGAGGGAGCCAGACACCGTAGTGGGG
This sequence comes from Allobates femoralis, assembly GCA_033576535.1. Taxonomy (NCBI): domain Eukaryota; kingdom Metazoa; phylum Chordata; class Amphibia; order Anura; family Aromobatidae; genus Allobates; species Allobates femoralis. The sequence continues at coordinate 69,138,569 of JARQOC010000001.1, read as the reverse complement.
GGAAAACACAGCAGTGATCAGAGAGGGTAACCCGTGGACCGCGCAGGAGGAGAGAGTAAAGACCAGAGAAAGTGAGGAGGCCAGTCGTGTTGCATACAGACAGGCCTTCAGCGACAGCAGGGAGGCCTTATACCAACTTGCTGTGGAGACTCACTGTGCACCTGGTCACCTGACAGTGCTCTGGACATCTTTACCTGTGAATTCCATCAGTAAAAGGTAAAAGAGACTTCTACAGAGTGTGTGCGTCATTCCTGTCAGTTCCCAGCCTCCCTATAGACTGCCGTTCTGCTTCTTACCCTTGCCACAAGTCCCACTCCAAGCTGCCCCTTTACTACTCGCTGCCCCGGAGGACCAGCTCCACCTGTAGGGAGCTTTGCCATACTTGCTGCAATGCCATTGCCCTCCGGAGGACTGTGGCGGCGCTGGTGACCTTCACCAGGTACTACAGGTGGCGTCACGTGACAAACAACTCGTATCCCCTGTACATGCCTCTCTATTGAAATGTCACCCAGGCCACCGGCTCAGACGCTGCCACCCGTGACATCCCCGTGAAAACCCCTCCAAACCTGATACCCGAGTACCCCAGGGCCTGGGGCTCGACATTTACAATGTGGGAGTAAACCGTAGTGCCCAGATAAAACCCCTACAAACACAGTGAGAACATACAAACTCCTTGCAGATGTTGTCCTTGGTAGGAATTCAACCCAAGACCGCAGTGCTGCGGTGACCTTCACCAGGTACTACAGGTGGCGTCACGTGACAAACAACTCTTATCGCCTGTACATGCCTCTCTATTGAAGTGTCACCCAGGCCACGGGCTCAGACACTGCCACCCGTGGCATCCCCGTGAAAACCCCTCGGAACCTGATACCTGAGTACCCAGGGCCTGGGGCTCGACATTTACAATGTGGGAGGAAACTGTAGTGCCCATAAAACCCATACAAACACAGTGAGAACATACAAACTCCTTGCAGATGTCCGTGGTAGAAATACAACCCAAGACCGCAGTGCTGCAAGGCTGCAGTACTAACCACTGAGCCACCGAGCCACCGTGACACACATCACATCACAGTCTAGGTGATTATTCTGTTTCCAGCAAAAAGGTGGACATTCACATGATGAAGATACATTGTCAGAAGTGTGAAGCATGAAGCTACCACAAAATTCCTGTTCTTCTCCTAGAAAAAACTAGTGTAGCACCCAGGCTTTGGGGTACTCGGGTATCAGGTGGCAAAGGGTTAACTGCTGTGTCACGGGGAATGGCGGCCAAGCCTGATCCCCTGTCCTGGGCCAACCTTTGAAAAAGGGGGGAAATATTTACAGGTGATTATATACAGTTTGTTGTCGTGACGCCACCTGCAGTTTCTGGTGATTTGCACCAGCGCCGCCACAGCCCGCCGGAGGTCAGTGGTATTACGGCTAAGATGGTGAAGTACTCTGCAGGCAGGACTGGACCTCCGGGGCAGCGTAGTGAGAAGGGGCAGCTTGGAGTGAAGCTGGGATTGTATAGGGAGCGTTGGAACAGTCTATGAAGGATACTGGGAGTGGAGAAGAAGGATGCACACACGCAGCAAAGTCTCTTTTACCTTTTACTGATGTTAAGCAGGTAAAATGGTCCAGGGCACTGACGGGTGGACAGGTTGCACAGTGGGTCCCCACAGCAGGTGGGTATAAGGCCTCCTCTGCTCTGTAGTATTGTCTGAAGCACAGCCTGCTTGCAGCCAGACTCGCCTCCTCTCTCTCACTGACTGTAGTGTCTGTCTCTCCTCCTGTGCGGTCTCCGGGTTACCTTCTCTTGATCACTGTGGCTTTGCCCTGCTGTGTCTGGCTCCCTCTCTTGACCCACATAGGAAATCGGGTAGCCGAAGCCTTCACGGTGCAACGGGATTTTCTGTAGTCTTATAGTATCCCACAGGTGATTCTCTTCGGACGAACTCCCTCACGTTCCTCGCTCCTTTTCTGTTCTATACTCCTTGCCTTCAGTCCCACTTAGGCTTGTGGGATGTAGAATGGCCACTCCGGGTCACTGGTTCGGGCCTAATCGCAGCACCGACCACCAGGACGTCTTCGCAGCTGTCCTAGCGTCTGCACACTCTAACTAACTCCGCCTCCAGCAGCAGTATTTATAGGGGATCTTGCCTAAGGTTGGCAAGTGGTGCTCCCCCTACTGTGTCGGGGTGGAAGGTGTTGTATGTAGTAGGTACCTGCTGTGGAAACCAAGTTGTGCATTTAGAGAAGCCTGTGGTTTCCTGCGTGAGCAGGGAGCCACAGTAGGACAATGTACAGTAAAAATAACACTTTTTATAGCACTTACTAAATAAAAGAGATTAACTACATATTGGAGAGAACAGGCTCCTTAGTCACTCGTGTTATGTCATATAGCAGGGATCTCCAACTCCAGGCCTTGGGGACTGCAAACAGGTCAGGTTTTCAGGATTTCCTTAATATTGCACAGGTGATAATTGAATCACCTGCACTGGTGATGATTCCAATATAAAGGAAAACCTGAAAACATGACATGTTTGCTACCCTCGAGGCCTGGAGTTGGAGATCCCTGTCATATAGCAATGCGGAAAATCAGCAAACCAGCAGATAAGAAGGATAGCTGCAGCCATCAATGTAGAGAGAGAGATAAAGAACATTAGGGCGAGATGGTTTGGTCAGTCCATTTTGTTTTAAGGGACACCCCATCATCACAAGTGTCGACTCCCATTACTAGGACCTCCAGTGATTAGCTGTTATACAGTGGCTACAAGTAGTATTCAACCCCCTGCAGATTTAGCTGGTTGACACATTCGGAATTAACTTGGCATTGTGACATTTGGACTGTAGATCAGCCTGGAAGTGGGAAATGCACTGCAGCCAAAAAAAATTTTAAATTTTTTTTTTTTTAAAGTGTTAAAAGTTAATTCAGGGGGTCATTTATTATTCAACCCCTCAAACCACCAGCATTCTGTTTGGTCCCCCTAAAGTATTAAGAAGTAGTTCAGGCACAAAGAACAATGAGCTTCACATGTGTGGATTAATTATCTCTTTTGCCAGCCTTTTCAGACTATTTAAGACCCTCCCCAAACTTGTGAACAGCATTCATACATGGTCAACATGGGAAAGACAAAGGAGCATTCCAAGGCCATCAGAGACAAGATCGTGGAGGGTCACAAGGCTGGCAAGGGGTACAAAACCCTTTCCAAGGAGTTGGGCCTACCTGTCTCCACTGTTGGGAACATCATCCGGAAGTGGAAGGCTTATGGAACTACTGTTAGCCTTCCACGGCCTGGACAGCCTTTGAAAGTTTCCTCCCGTGCCAAGGCCAGGCTTGTCCGAAGAGTCAAGGCTAACCCAAGGACAACAAGGAAGGAGCTCCGGGAAGATCTCATGGCAGTGGGGACATTGGTTTCAGTCAATACCATAAGTAAAGTACTCCACCGCAATGGTCTCCGTTCCAGACGAGCCCATAAGGTACCTTTACTTTCAAAGCGTCATGTCAAGTCTCGTCTACAGTTTGCTCATGATCACTTGGAGGACTCTGAGACAGACTGGTTCAAGGTTCTATGGTCTGATGAGACCAAGATCGAGATCTTTGGTGCCAACCACACACGTGACATTTGAAGACTGGATGGCACTGCATACGACCCCAAGAATACCATCCCTACAGTCAAGCATGGTGGTGGCAGCATCATGCTGTGGGGCTGTTTCTCAGCCAAGGGGCCTGGCCATCTGGTCCGCATCCATGGGAAGATGGATAGCACGGCCTACCTGGAGATTTTGGCCAAGAACCTCCGCTCCTCCATCAAGGATCTTAAGATGGGTCGTAATTTCTTCTTCCAACAAGACAACGACCCAAAGCACACAGCCAAGAAAACCAAGGCCTGGTTCAAGAGGGAAAAAATCAAGGTGATGGAGTGGCCTAGTCAGTCTCCTGACCTTAACCCAATAGAAAACTTGTGGAAGGAGCTCAAAATTAAAGTCCACATGAGACACCCAAAGAACCTAGATAACTTGGAGAAGATCTGCATGGAGGAGTGGGCCAAGATAACTCCAGAGACCTGTGCCGGCCTGATCAGGTCTTATAAAAGACGATTATTAGCTGTAATTGCAAACAAGGGTTATTCCACAAAATATTAAACCTATGGGTTGAATAATAATTGACCCACACTTTTATGTTTAAAATTTATTAAAATTCAACTGAACAACATAACTTTTTGGTTTGTAAGATTTATGCTTCTGTTAATAAATCCTACTCTCGTTTGCAGTTTGAAGGCTCTAACTTATTTGCATCTTATCAAACCACCTAAATCTGCAGGGGGTTGAATACTACTTGTAGGCGCTGTATGTAGACAGGGGCATAACTACAACAGGTGTAGAGGTTGCAACCTGGGTCCTTGAGCCAAGGTACCTCAAAAGGCCTTTTGGTCTATAGAAAAAGATTAATGCTATTAAAGATGTGCAATCATTGGTGGCTCCATTACAGCTTTCGCATGGAGGCACATGAGCTTCAAATTACATCACTGTTAATGTAGAGAAGAACTCAGCAAGATTTCCACTTCTCTACAGCACCCATGCAGGAAAAATATGAATCATTACACAATGAATGCAAGATTCTAGGTTCTCCAGAGTCATTGAAAACCTCTCTCCACTTTATCAGATTATTGTCATGAATATAGGGCCCTCCCTATAAACTGAAGGATAATATTAATGACCTATCCTGAAAATACATCAGTATTAGTTATACCCTGGACCCCTACCAATTAGCTGTTCTCAGTTTCCGCCAGACTGGATGTTATCAGTTGCAGAGCTGAAGATTACAGATTTGTCAACTGTGTAGTGGCTGCTGCCAGGTACAGCAGATCTGCCCCTATATATTGGATGGAGATGTATTGATGGAGCAGCTCTGTACCTTCTAACATCCGCTGGCACTGAGAACAGCTGACTTGTGTTATTGCTGGGTGTTGGACTTTCCCAATCTGATAATATGACCTACGCCATCATCATAAAAGTAATGGTCAACACTTTAAGAATTCTGTAGTACAGAATTGAAAAATTCCTTAAGATTTTATATGTATTTATATTTAAAGTGAAGATTTATTTTCTTTTCCTGTACCTGGAAAAGGTAAATTTCAATCCCTTTTTTGATGGCTTAATTCATTTACACTAAACCAATAGATACAAAGCACTGAAGTACTGTTGTATATTGTATGGTAATTGGGTTTGACTGAGTGTTTCATCATTGGGGACAAGGGAATAAAGGCCCAGTCACACATAACGACGCACCAGCGATTCCGATAACGATGTGCAGAGATCGCTGGAGCATCGTTTTTCACATCGCTGGTAAGATGTCAAACAGGTATCCCACCAGCAATGTAAAAACTACGCACCAGCTATCCAGAATTATACCGAGGTCGTTGGGAATTGTCACTCCATAGCGTAGCATTGAGATCGTTGGCCATTGTCCCTGTCAAACACAACAATGTAGCACTCCCAGCGGGACCGCAACGACGTAGAAATGACCCAGAGCAGTATGTAATGATCAACGATCTCACAGCAGACGCCAGATTGTTGGTGCGTGTCACACATAACGACATCGCTAATGGGATCGCTGTTGCGTCACAAAATCTGTGACGCTACAGCGATCTCGTTATGTGTGACAGGGCCTTAAACCATTTTCAACCCCATGGAAAAAAAGAATCCATCTAATCCTCTTTTCCCTCAACATCTCAATAACCTGGAGACCCTGACACACATTTGAAGATTGACTGAAAATGCAGACATTGATAGATGAGATCCCGTCACTGGTGCTAATCTGCGTCTTATTACTTCATATTTATCAGGGAAGAAAATGATAAACTCTTAAATGTACGTGATTGTCGGAACAAAGATAAACTCTTTCCCTCAATTTAACAAAAGGAGATATGTCAGAAGTAGAGATCACCCACATTGAAGGGCCTGTCACACGCGTCAATGTCGTCAGTGAGATGATCGCTGACGACATTGAAGGATGATCGCTGGTGAGCTGTCACACAGGCAGACTCACCAGCGATCAATTGACCAGAAACATCGTGGAAACGATTTAAATATCGTTTCCACGATGTCTTGCTCCCGCTGCCAGGCTGCTGGAAGCGGGAGCAGGCTGGTCTCCAAGGTAAACTGCGGGTATCTAGGCAGCGCGCGCTGCCTAGATACCCGACGTGTACCTTAGTTACCAGCCTCCTCCGCTCACCGGCTGGTATCTAAGGTACACAGCGGGTAACTAGGGACCCTAGTTACCCGCTGTGTACCTTAGATACCAGCCGGTGAGCCAGGGGCGGACCTTGCTGCCCGGGGGCCCTGGTGCAGCCTTTGAGGGGGGGCCCTGGTTTGAGAAAGGGGGGGAGGGGGTGCTATCAGTGTAGGTGTGGTGAGGACCAGGGGGGGGGGTGCTATCAGGTCGCGGCTCCTACCTGCGTGCGTCCAGCGGGGCCCCGGAGCAGCGGCAGAGAGAGGAGGGGCGGGCTCAGCAGGGGGAAGCAGGAAGCTTCCCTGGTTAACCCCTCTCCTCTGCCACACTGGCACAGGGACATGGGGGGCGGCTGGGGACCCCCCTGCAGGGCTAACCTGCGTCCAGCGGGGCCCCTGTGAGCCGGAGCAGCAGCAGAGAGAGGACGGGCGGGCTCAGCCGGGGGAAGCAGGAAGCTTCCCTGGTTAACCCCCTCTCCTCTGCCACACTGGCACAGGGACAGCGGAGCGGAGGAGGCTGGTAACTAAGATACACGTCGGGTATCTAGGCAGCGCGCGCTGCCTAGATACCCGCAGTTTACCTTAGTTACCAGCTCCCAGCGCTTGTGAGAGGCGCTGGGAGCTGGAATATCGCTACTCCCGGTGTCACGCGCAGCGATGCTGCGTGTCCACCGGGCGACAATCGCCAGGTTTTAGAGCAGGTTCTAAAACCTGGCGATCATCAACCAGCGATTTATCGCTGGTTGATTCAGTATGTTACACGCGTCAATATCGCTGCAACGTCACGTGCAGCCGATATCGTGCAGGCAATATTGACGCGTGTGACAGGCCCTTACCACTAATTTAGAAGGAAAGAGTGTGGAAATCTTTATGCAAAGTTTACTGGTGACATTGAGGATTCTGAGGAAGCCAAGTTATCAGAATTTCTCAAGAGTAAATTACAAAGTAAACACATCCTGTTAGAAAAGCTTTTATGCAGTATCTTTACTTCCAGAATATAGAACATGAAATGTCAATCTTCAGCCAAACTTGTTTGTTAAAAAGATAAAACCAGAACCACACTTCAGAAACAGATGGAAAAACGAGATATCTGTGTGGTGTTGAAATCACATAGACTCAGCGTCACCGCCAGACTTACTCTTCCAAAATACCAGGAATTGCTTTTATATTATTAATATTAAAATATATTTTGCTTGAACTGTTTACGCTACAAAACTTAAGACCCTCATACATATTGGATTAATGCCGACTGAACCCGCTGATTACGATAGGTTCAGCCAATTGTCTAATGTGTATGGGGCATCCATTGACTTAAATTCAGGAGAGCTGTGAATGGGGCATGTCCTATTTCGCATTGTCACATTATTCTTCCTGATATAAGCCACCGGACAATGTGTCAGTCTCATAGAGAATACAGCGGCTTGGCCAAGCAAACACTCTTCTGTATCGGAGTGTCAGCTGACCTAGCTGTTGGTAAAACGATCAGCCAAAGCATTGTTCAGCTGAGATCAAACCAATGTGTATGGCCAGCCTTAAGCCCCCGTCACACATAGCAAGATCGCTAGCGAGATTGCTGTTGCGTCACGGGTTTTGTGACATAACAGCGACCTCACCAGCGATATCACTATGTTTGACACGTAGCAGCGATCAGGCCCCTGCTGTGAGATCGCTGATTGTGTCGGAATGGCCTGGACCATTTTTTTGATCGTCGGATTCCCGCTGGACAGCATGCATCGGTGTGTTTGACACCTTAACAACTACCTAATTAGCGACTCAAAACTCAGCCACGTAGGTCTGAGTCGTCAGACCAGCTGCTGTGTGACAGGGTCCCAATGACCACCGAGGTCGTTGTATGGGTCGTCGTATCATTGCTGCGTCGTTGAGTAGATCTGTTTGACATCTCACCAGCGACCACGTAGCGACGTTGCAGCGATCCTTACCATGTCGTATGATTGCCGGGATTGCTGGAACGTTGACAAGTGTATCGGGACCCTTACTCTGAAAAAGCACTATTCAAGTTCAGAAGATAAGCACAAACACAACAAAAACAGTGCACATCTCAAAAATGTTAGAAGAGCCAAATAATAACACTGAAGTGGTGAATCTAGATGTTAAACTAAAGCTCTTTTTTCATCCATTAAAGAATCAGAATCATTTTATCACAACTTTCCATATATTAGTGGCTGCACATTTCAATGGTCCCCCCCAAAACAATAGCAGGTGAGCATAATCTATTGAAGAAGGATAGCGCTGAAAAATATTTATAACAATGATAACATACAGTAGTGTTCAAAATAATAGCAGCCCAATAAGACTAACCAGATTATTCGCTGTTTTTGGTGTAAATGATATTACCACATGTCAAACAATTTACCAGTTGTTGCAGTAGATTCTTAGAAATCCAACAGATTCAACATTTATTATCTGCATGTTTTTGGGGTTGTGTATTTGAATATTGAAATTGAAAGGAGGTGTGCTCAAAATAGTAGCAGTGTGGAGTTCAATTAGTGAGGTCAATCATTCTGTAAAAAAACAGGTGTGAATGAGGTGGCCCTTATTTAAGGGTGAAGCCAGCACATGTACATGCATTTCTCCTTGGAAAGCCTGAGAAATATGGGTCGTTCAAGACATTGTTCAGAAGAAAAGCATACTTTTATTAAAAAGTTGATTGTCGAAGGTAACACTTACAAAGAGGTTCAGACAATGATATAGGCTGCTCATTTAAAATAATATCCAATGCCTTAAAATGGAACGAAAAAACAAAGAGATGTGTAAGAAATGGAAGACTACCATTCAAATGGATGGAATAATAGCCAGAACGGCAAAGGCTCAGCCAATGATCAGCTGCAGGATGATCATAGAGTCTCAAGTTACCTGTGAGGACTGTAGCAGAAGATGCCTGTGTGATGCTAATCTATTAGCAAAATGTCCCTGCACAGTCCCACTGTTAAAAAAAGACATGTACTTGTGGCGCCCCTCCGGGTAAACTGATACCAGAGGTACTGTACTTCTGCGGTAAGGAAGTGTAGTGCCCCTGTTCTTTAGGTGTTGGGATGGTTTGGTTGAGCCACAACAACACAACGACACAACACATGTGGCGCCCCACTGGTTGGGATGCCACAGAGGGGTACTGCACCCAAATAAGAGTGTGTAGTATTCCTGTCACCAAGGGAATTGGGATGGTGCATAAAGGATCCTCACAAAACCCATTCATACACACCCTAGCATAGAGGACCATGGGTGAACCCGCTGTAGGGAAAACCCAGTCCTGTGGGAGGAGTCAGGTGGGATAGAAAAATGTATGGGTGGGAGGCCAGACAGTTAGTGAAGAAGAGTCGTGTTGGGGAGCGAGGAGTGGAGGATGACAGGAGGTTGTCGTGACAGGAGGAAGACCCTAGGGGCACTAGGCGTTGCGGTATGCCCGAATCCGGACCCGGTACTACTACCGACTAGAGAGGTCTGGTCCCAGGCAGAGGACCGTCTCTGGACACAGTGCAGGTGTTCATCCCCGAGCCATTAAACTGGAGGCCCCGAGCTTCTGTAGGACGTTGCGGCCGAAGACCCGGCGCAATCCCTTGAAAAGGCATACTGAACTAGGGTCAGGGGGACCTAAAGGGGAGTCCTCCACCGAAGACCCATGGGAGCTCTGCACGCGGAGGCGCCACACAGTAGAAAGAGAAGAAAGCGCAGTGAGGATCGTCAGGGAACGGCAGGCACACCACCGAGGATCCTAAGTGAAACATTCTGGTTCCCTGGTGACTACCCAGGCCAGAGAGACACCCAAGTGACTGTAACATCTGCTAATTTGCCTGAAGTACTGCAAGTAAACCCGTTCAGAGCTACAGATTGTGTGACGTACTTTATTTCCCTCGCCTGATGAGTCGCACACTTGCTGCAGTGAAAAGCACAAGTGACTGAGCTGTGTAGTAAGCTGCCTCTCTGTGTACAACTGCCCCACCTACGGGGAGCGTAGCCATCTTGCTGCCCAAACATCACCCTGGAGGTCTGACCCGCAGCACCGATAACCATACTGGAAGCATAGGTGGCGTCACAAACTATTTTTATTGACTCTTTTCAGCGACCACCAGGGCCACAGGACCGGGCATAGGCCCCAGTGACATTCCCCACAAATCAACGCCCGGATCCGGGTACCCCACGGCCCTGGGGCTGGTCACACACAAGTTGTGATGGGCCCCTCGGACAATGGGTGGACCCTGAGGGAGGACCCAGGTAACAAAAGGGGGATGGGACAGTGTTAGACGAGCAGTTAGTTCAGTTCAGCAGAGGAGAGAGTAGCATCAACTGACTGAGGAGTAGTATTCGGGAGTATAGAGGCAGTGTGGTGTCAACTCCTGTGGGATGAAGCTACACCACCATGCTCGACCGCGGAAGGGGGAGAACTGACCAGTAGAGACAGAGAGAAGAGCCCTAAGGGTGCGGATGAGGCATCAACCCCCATACGCCAGAATCTGATGAGACAGAGGGGTTGGTGGAGGACAAAGGGACCCGCCCTGCAGACGGTGCAGAAGCTTCATGCCCGAGCCAAAACTGGAGGCCTCAAACTTCTAACGGGAGGCTAGGCCGAACACCCGACACATCTTGGGGAAGGTGGCTGAACTAGGGAGCAGAGCTCGGGAGGGATCCTAATGGTGTCTGGGACACACAGAAACACCCATGGCTATGGTACCTGAGCTCTGTGCAGTGGAGGGTGTTGAGAGCCTAGGGGGCAGAGCAATGACCCGCTCACCTCAGATGAAAGTTACCCCTTATAACGCCGAGAGACGAGACCCACCAGAGACTATAACACAGATAAAATAGAGTAAAGGGCACCAACTGTGGCTTGAATGTAGTGACCTGGCTCTGGAAAAAGAGTAAAAGTATCAGAGACTGGCAGAGAGCATACCCAGCGTCCATGTTTAACTCCCAAGTAAAAGCAATGGAACTGCAGCTGTGGTGTGTGAGACTTTTATTAGTGGCGACTATCGGCCACGGAGGCCACCTGAGACATCAAGGGTACTGCAGACCGAGTGAACAGCTGCCAAGGTACGACCCAGGGGAAACCACTCCACTGCCCTGGGGAATGCACTTCGCCTGCGGGGAGCGGGACTATCTAAGCTGCCGGTCATCATCCCCAGAGGTTCTGCAGCAGCGGCGGCCGATCTGGCCGCTTACCGCAGGTGACGTCACGAATACCCCTTATCCCCTCAGACTTTCCCCAACATCTACCTCCTTTATTAAAATGACACCGCCAGGGTCACAGAGTCGGGTGGCCACCTTGATATTCCCCAAAAAGAACCACAAGAACTGGCCTGGTAACGGGTACCCCCGGCCCTGAAGTGGGCATGTCATACTGAAGCGGATACAATTTGCCAAGGAACACATCAACTGGCCTAAATAGAAATGAAGATACATTTTGTGGACTGATGAAAGTAAAATTGTTCATTGTAGGTGCAATGGCCACAGACAGTTCGTCAGACAACGCCTAATCTCTGAACCCAAGCCACAGTACACTTGGAAGACAGTGAAGTATGGTGGTGTAAGCATCATGATATGGGCATGTTTCTCTTAATATGGTGCCGAGTCTATTTACCGCATACTAGGGCCATGGAGCAGTTTGCATATACACACGTGGTCAAAATTGTTGGCACCCCTTGTTTAATGAAAGAAAAACCAACAATGGTCACAGAAATAAAATAAATCTGACAAAATTAATAATAAAAAAAATCTATGAAAATGTATAAATGTAAGTCAGACATTGAATTTGGACCCTGTTTCCACAGACTTTTTTTTAAATTAAAATAGGCCTAAACAGAAATGATCGTAACTCTGAATATAGTATGACAAAGGGGACATGTTAAAATAAAGTGGGTCCACTAATTAGCATCACAGGTGTCTACAATCTTGTAATCAGTCAGTGGACCTGTGTATAGAGCTACAGATACTCACTGTGTTGTTCGGTGACATTGTGTTTCCCACTCAACATGGACCAGAGGAAGCGAAGGAAAGAGTTGTCTCAGGAGATTAAAAAGAAAATTATAGACAAGCATGTTAAAGGTAAAGGTTATAAGGCCATCTTCAAGAAGCTTGATGTTCCTGTGACTCCAGTTGCACATATTATTCAGAAATTTAAGATCCATGGGACTGTAGCCAACTTTCCTGGACGTGACCAGAAGAGGAGAATTGATGACAAATCAAAGAGACAGATAATACGAATGATAACAAAAGAGCCCAGAAAAACTTTCAAAGAGATTAAAGGTGAACTTCAAGCTCAAGTAACATCAGTGTCTGTTTGCACCATCCTTCATTGTTTGAACCAAAGTGGACTTCATGGGAGACAACCAAAGAGGACACCATTGTTGAAAAAAGTCATAAAAAAGCCAGACTGGAGTTTGCCAAAGTCAAGTAAAGGTAAAGAACTGCAACCTTGGTATCTTCCAGTTATTCTTCGTACCCTCCTGCTCCAACACCATCAACATCTCAATAGACTTTATAGATTTTTCCCACTGACCCTGGGGCCAAGCTCTACCTGTGGGGAGCAATACCATCTGGGCTGCCATTCCATCAACCCCAGAGGTCCCACAGCAGCGATGGTCACCGTGACCAGAATAACCACAGGTGGCGTCACGAACGTATCCCTTGTAAATGTCTCCCCTTTTCCTGCATGCCCAGGGCCACGGAGCCAGGTCACAGCCACCGTGATCTCCCAAGCCACCACCAGTCCAGTTTCCGAGTACCCCATGGCCCTGCTGGGCGTCATAATAACATCCTCTATAATTCTAATTTCTTTGAACCTGTCTGTCACATTCCTCCTACCGATGCATCTGGATGCAGTGGCGCAGCTGCCTCTCAGTCTTCAATTGCTGGCAGTTGTAGCTTTCGCTTGGGAATATCTGCATGCCTGTACTTTCTGTGCTCAGTTTGATCTATTGTTTACCTGATCTAGGACCTTGCTTCTGATGATATGTTTGCCTAGGCCAGGGCCGGCTCCAGGTTTTTGTGGGCCTCGGGCGAAAAAGTCTCAGTGGGCCCCTTTTAACACATACTGGCTGTGTATATATAATATAAAGGGTGCCGACTGTATTATATATCTATATGTGTAACCCCCATAAATATAATCCCTCTTGTGCTGTCTCTCTCTCGTGCGCTGTCTCCCCCATGTGCTGTCTCTCCTCTGTACGCCGTCTCCCCCGTGTGCTGTCTCTCCTCTGTACGCTGTCTCCCCCCTGTGTGCTGTCTCTCCTCTGTACGCTGTCTCCCACCTGTGTGCTGTCTCTCCTCTGTACGCTGTCTCCCCCTGTGTGCTGTCTCTCCTCTGTACGCGGTCTCCCCCCTGTATGCTGTATCTCCTCTTCTGGCCTGCGCCACCAATAGGGTTATCCCCAGTGGCTCATGAAGCTCACGGGTCCCGATACAAAAGCTCCAACTGGGCCCCCAATTATTGAAAAGTTTTAATAGCATAAGGCTACATTCACACTGTGCATTTTTTGCAACTGTTTTTTGCATCCATTTTGTGTAGTGCACTGATCACGCAAATGAATTCTCAGCCAAGTCAATGGGTTTTCATTTTTGCCTCGAGCATTGAAAGCCCCGTGTGTCGGAGATAATTGGCTATGTAGTTTTGGCCATCAGAAGTCCCGTGTGACTGAGACCATCGCGTCTATGGCGTTATGTGCATCGGAAGCCCCCTGTGTGACTGAGACCAGCGCGTCTATGGCGTTATGGGCATCGGAAGCCCCCTGTGTGACTGAGACCAGCATGTCTATGGCGTTATGGGCATCGGAGACCCTCTGTGTTACTGAGACCAGCAGCGGCTACAGAGTTTTGGCCATTGAAAGCCCCTTCTGTGTGACTGAGCTGCTCAGAGTACTGTGCCCCTTCAGATCTGCACCACTGTTGGGTGATGTTACCACCACGGCTGTTCTTATAGTCTAAAAGGGGCGCACAGCTCTGAGGACACCACTGCCAGTTGTGGCCATGAACTTTGGGGGGAGAGGGCTGAGACCTGTAGCTAGTACAGGGTGCCCTGTGCCAACTCTGCCTCACCCTGCAGCCCTTATGCCTCTCCTGCCTACATTACACAGCAGGAGCCCCCTCTTGGCACAGCGGCGCCCTCCTGCTTGTGTCTCGCTGTCACCAATGTGGAACGGGCAGGTGTTGATGACCAGCGGCGGCTCCGAGTACACGGTACAAAGCTGAGCCCCCAGCATGCACAGTGCCGGGGAGATGGCCGCCATAAACACAGCCGAGGAGGAGGAGGATGGGGCGGACACTGGCACAGCAGTGAGCAATGAGGAGTGGGGCGGTCTCCTCCGACGTGTCCCACTCACTCTGCTCAGCCGCCTCTGGATTGGATGTGGGTGTTGCTGGGAGAGTGGTGCGGACACGCCCCCTGGATACCCGACCGCGGCCTTAGTGACAGGGACAGGGGCTGCCTGCCGGCCTGCCTCAGAAGATAGAAGAATGCAGAGAATGCAGGGAACAAGAATCATTGCAGTACAATTCCGCAATGACAATGTGTGTGGGCAGCGGTGGGCCCCTGTATTGGGTCAGGGCCCCGGCACTTGCCCGGGTACACCGGGTGCTGACGCCGGCCCTGGCCTAGCCCCTTTGTCTAGATCTACTACCTTTCTGCAATTTTGATCTTTGATTGTGATCCACCCTTTTGTTTATTATGAGTCCTCATGGTGTTTGGCCTCGGACCTTTTGACTACCTATCATGGCAAGCCCGTGAGTAGTGACTAGCGTCACATTATGACTGGCTTGATGTTTTTTTATTTCTCACCAGTATGTATTCGATTCATAGACTTTTCGATCAGGTAATAAGTCTGACCCAGGTGGTTCAGGATATGAAAGAGCACCAAGGACAAGAAACATTTCAGTCCCAGTTGAATGGTCATCTTTTTAGTGAGATGGGTGCCTCCCAGAGACCTCTGCTGCCAATAGTAGCTTTGATGCCTATATCTTCTGATGTGCACTTGATCTCTGCCAAACCAGTAAGGCCCACCCTGACACATTTTCAGGGGTGAAAGACCAGTTTAGGGTGTTCAGGGAGAGCTGCAGACTACTTTTTACCTTGTGATCTTGGTTATCAGGGAATAAGTCCCAGTGGGTGGGAATAATCATGTCACTACGGCGAGGGGGTCGCAAATGTGGGAATTTTCTTTGCCCCACAATCCCGAGGATGGTCATCTGTTGACCATCTTTTGGCGTTTGGGTTACTCTAAATGTATCGTTACACGGCACGACGTTGAAACGATGTTGCCAACGATCTCGTGGGCGCGCAGTTGTTTTTGGCATCATTTCAACATCGCTGGTTAGATGTCACACGTCTAGATATCGTGAACAACTCCCCAACGATGTAGTGAGCAGATATCGTTCGCAAAACCCAGCAAACGATCCTTGCTCATTGCTGTGAATGGGAGAAGTCGTGAATGACATCGTTATCGCGGTGTCACACAGATTGATGTAGCAGGTTGCTTGAGTTGATATCGTCAGGTTTTACAACGTTGTGAAACCTGTCAACTCTGATATAGCGATTTATTGTAGTTGAATCATGCCGTTACACGCAGTGACACACTTGCGATGTCATTTCAACGTCGCTCAACCCGTGACGTTTCAGCGATATCTTCCACGATATCCCGCTGTGTAATGGTACATTAAGATCAACCTGACAGAATCATGAATCTTAGAAGGGGCTGCACTGAGTTCAGGTAATGGTCCACAGAGGTTATGTGGAATGATGCAGTTCCCAGGTTTCATTTTCACCAAGGCCTTTCGGATACACTAAAGCAGAGGTCCCCAAATCCAGGCCTCAAGGGCCGCCAACAGTGCAGGTTTTCAGGATCTCCTTAGTATTGCACAGGGCTTGGAATCATTACCTGTGCAGATGATCACATTAGCACATGTGTAATACTAAGGAAATCGTGAAAACCTGCACTGTTGGCGGCCCTTGAGGCCTGGAGTTGGGGTACCTCTGCACTAAAGGATGTCCTGGCTCTACATACTCTCCCCTGTTCCTTGAGGGAGACCATGACTCTGGCCATTCGGCGTCAATCTACAAGATGGAGGGGAGTGATAGACGTAGACCCTCTCCTAGTTGTCGCTCTCTACCAAGGGGGCTGGTCAGTGCAAGGCAAGATGGGAGAAAGGGATGAACTGTAACTAGGGAAGAATAGGAAGGAGCAACCCATGAAACTTATCCTGAACAACCGTGAGCTCTCTGACATCCTTAGATGAGTTCTTTTAATATGTGTGGCGATGACGTTCCTATCCCTGCCATCCCTGAGCACAACCCTGACTAGTACGCAGGGGAGCAGGAACACTGGTCTAACTCTAGGATAAAGAATCAAAGGGAAAAAGACAGACAGGGGTAAAAGGAAACAGCAGCTGGGGCACTGGCATTCCCTGGGGTTGTCTTCTGTCAGTGGCCTATCAGCAAAACCCTATTTCCACCTCCTGTGTCTTTAGTGAAGTCTTGATGACCATTCTTGGTTGCTCCTCCAGGTCAGTGATCGGTGTCTTTTGCCAGAATATTGGTGTAAAACTGTTTGAAATATCATAAAACCTTTTTACTCCAGGTTTTGCCATCTTTTTGAAAAATAACCAGAGCCTCACCAGAGGGTGGGGGATGGCTGAGTGCAGCTGACATGACATATTCAACATCATTTCTAAGTGGACACAAATCAGATGAAAAATACATCAAAATCATTGTTCTCCCTAGAGGCAAGCTACTGCCAGATGCATTGATGAGCAGATCCCATCGCTCTCCCCATTGATAAACACGATGATGCTCTGCCGAGCTGACTGTTCATAAGTATGGTGGAGGTGGGAGAGACAGCTGATGGACACTTACTTAAGGTGTTTGGTCATTTCTGGACCAAACTGGTTAGGAGATTCAGTCTTTACGTAATGCTATATTTTCACTTTTGACTACAAATGAACTTTAAAGAGGACCTGTCAATTCTTACCAAGTATTTGCCTTCAGGGACTGGCTGCTACAGAAGGCAGGGGGGCAGATGTCCCCCAGGCCCGTGGTCAAGCAGCAGTTTTGGGGCCACCCGGCCATCTGTCCTGTTGGTCTGCGACGCCGCTCTGCCCCTGAAGCTCACTGCTCATGAGCCACTGCTGTATACTTGCCCCCCAGGCCAAAATTTGCCAGCCAGCCCCTGGTTGCCTTTCCATTAAAATCAACACTGGAGTGCTTTATGTGAGAACGTTGTATGATGCTATTCCTCTGTAATTCTTCCTGGAAATGTAAAATAAAATTGTCAACTGGAGTCACCAATCCCTTTGTCATTAATATGAGACTGAAATGATCCCATCACATGTGATATCCTCAAACTACACGGTGATAAACCTTGGCCAATGTCTACTTGACAATTTATTCCTATATTTACAGGAGGAATAACCGGGGAGTCCTGAGATAGGTGCTTTAGAATTGTTAATAGATTTTTATTGACTTATGAAGATGTTTTATAAGGCTTGCCTTTCTCAGACCACCTTTCACAGAAGCCACTTGAAGGATTGCCAAAATGTCTGCATGATTTCTAAAGATATTCTAGTTGACTGATTAGCCATTAGATGTGTCCGAAAAAGTTAATGTATGTGAAAACAATTCATACAATTTCCAGCATTCAAATCGGAGACTGACAGCTTGTATATCACTGTTCTTGGGGAATTTGCAGATGTGGCTGTACAGATAGTGGCATATTGCACAATATTTCTCCCATAAAGCTATGAAATGCTTGCTCCTCCGCACTCCGACATGCCTGTGCTTCTCAGGCTCTGAACTGTCGTCACTATGGAACCACCTAATCTGTTTGCTAAACATTTTTTATGAGGGCATAAGAACAATGGAGCGCAGACTGCAAGGTCTGTGGAACCCGACATTCTTGCAATCAGGCTAAGTCATTATGTAGTGACAGGTGATTTACCGTCAAAAGAAAGTTTTAACAAACCTCATTTCAGGTGCCTTATTTCTTACCTGCCTATCCCAGGTGGATTAGACGTGACTATATAAAGAAACAGCGAAAGGGGTTGTGCAGCGTAAGAAATACATGGCTTCTTTCTTTCATAAACAGCGTCTCACCTGTCCATGGGGTAAATGCAGAGGCGTAACTACAATAGGTGCAGGGGTTGCGATCGCGCCCGGGCCTTGGTGCCTAGGGGGTTCCAACAAGAGAAAAAGACTATTGCTGTTAAAGATTTGTAATAATTGGGGGCCCCGTTGGCGCTTTCGCATCAGGGCCCATGAACCTCAATTTACGCCACTGGGTAAATGTGTCTTTGTAGCTAATGCCTACTCACTTTAATGGAGCTGCAATACCAGACATAACCTATGGACAGGTGTGGTGCTGTTGCTTAAAGCAAACACCCATATTTCTCTAGTTTTTGGAGAAGCCTTTTGCATTGTAAGTGTATTAAATGTGATTGTAAAGTCACTTTTGTACCTGATAATGCACATGCCTTTACTATTAGAGCGAATGAACTCAATGGTACAACATCTTGGAACGTTTTGCCTACAATTTGATATGGAGGAAAACAAATTTCTTTAAATTAATTTATTGGATAATCTTATTTATATAGCAGCATTGTATTTTGCAGCAATTATCATCTTTACATCAGCAGAGTTGTCAACTGTCCCAGATATCCCAGGACTCCTGAGCCAAAAGAAGAAGGAGTTTATGTAAACACTCCAAAAAAGTGGACATTTCAGGGGCACTCATGGCAGTAGTGGGGTTGGGAAGGGACTGAAAAAATGTTGGCAACTATCCATCAGCCCCTTTCCTCTAAAAATTCAGACACATGCAGACTAAAGGCCACTTTACACGTCCCGATATCGGCATCCAACTCCGATAGAAAGTCACGTGGTTCATGCATTGGCCCCAATATCGTTCGTGCGTTGTGTGGTATACATGTCCAATACGATGCACGAACGATGCCAAAACGATATCGTGGATCTAATGAGCGTGCTCTCCAACGGCCCGATATTGGATAGACAATGTGGCTGGATCGTGCTGTGTAAAAGCCCAACAACTATGTGGAGAACAACTTCCCTTATCCTGTCCCATGTTAAATGGTCGTTCCTGGGTCGGCCGTACAATGGGGCGTACACATCGCAGTGGCGTTGCCTGCCGATATCGCGCTCTGTAACATCTCCTATGCGATCTTGGAATTCTGCCCAGAAAAAGCGCACTCCCGCAGCGTTGTATCCATTATCGGACCGATGTTGGGACGTGTAAAGTGGCCATTAGGCCAATTTCCTAGAAGGCAAGTTAAATCCAGCTTGACTTCTGATTTATTTTTCCCAAACCTCGAGCAGCGTGAAACAGCGTGAAACAGAAACGGGTTGTGTTATTGCAGCCATGTATGGTTTAAGAGCCAACTGGGGACTATTCATCTCCCAAGACCATCAGGTTCATGGAGGCTTCTTCCCATCTTAGGGTAGGGACACACTGACGAGTAAAAATCGCATTGCAGTCGGACCAATGTTATTCAATGTCTGAGAGCACATTTCTGAGTGTTGGACTTTTTTTCTCATCTGCTTCACGGACGACGAGTCAGTCGCAACATGCTGTGACAGTATGAGATTTACGCCCGAGAGTCGCCAATGCAAGTCTATGGGTCCGTCAAAAATCACGGACCACACTCGGACCGCACAAGGACCATCCGAGTCGGATGCGATTTTTCACTGATCAGTATCAATACATTCATTCTGTAGCTCAGACAATTGAAAAAAATGTTCCTATAAATGATTATATAGTAATGGCTGCTGAGAAAAAAAAAGGATTGCACATGGAAGCCACACTGACCAAAACTCGGACGATACTCGCTTGACTCTCGGATATGTCAATCGGACCGTTTTTCCACACGCTAGTGTGTTTCCAGCCTTATTCTCCTAGACTGGCAAGTCTCTCCCTATACACAAACATTAGACCTGTCAGTCATGGGGATCAGGGCATTAAAGAGCCGCTGGAGACATGCATTTTAGACTAGTCATACCAGGCACATAGTCCTCACCCAGTTATACAGCATAAAGCATAGACATCTGCAATACAGCAGCTGGTGTCTGATTCTGTCTTTGATTCATGCTGCCTTTGGTCCAGGCAACATGAATTTCATGTAAGGTTCCCTTTAAAATGGTCGTCCAGTACTGACACATTGATAGCTCATCAATATGCAATTGGTGTGGCACCCCCACCGGTCAACAATGTTGCTTAGTGATCGGAACTAAGACTCAGACAACCTTTTTAACCTATCAGTAAAATTTAGAAACCCATGTGAAAACTTGCAGAACATTGAAACTCCATGCTGATGATACTTCTAGTCAGATTTAAATTCAGGACCCCAGAACTTCAGGACAGCAGTGAAAACCCCAGTGCTAGAATCGGATCATATTGCAGGAGTATCTTCCTCTGCCATGATCAGGACTCTATTTCTTGAAACACATAGGCCGTGCCACTACTGCCTACGGTATCTTTTACATGTATTAAACAAAGTTTCTGGATTTTAACCAGGGGTGTGGAGTCAGTAAACCAAACATCCTCAATTTCCCTGAATCCGATTCCGACTCCTCAATTTCCCCAGATCTGACTCTGAATTTAACTCCCCCAAAATTGACACCTACTTAAACTCCACAACTCTGACTCCACAAACATAGCTATGGGGTCAGTAAGCCAAACATCAGACTCAGACTTCTCTATTTCCCTGACTCCACCAAAATGGACCCCAACTCCACAACCCCTCGACTCCGACTCCGATTTCACAGCCCTGCTTTTAACCTCATGGTGCTGGATCCAATCCTGCCTTGAATGTCCATGATACAAAAGAGGGGAAAGGGGAGCGCACATAGAGTGGTTACTGGGGGACACCAAGACGTTTTTCAAGGATCCACTCACCTCCTTTAGTTGTGCAACCCACAACTAGTTGATAAGCCCGGTTGCTGCAGATCCCGTAATGGAGGAAAGGCACGAGTTTGTAGACTGTCCGGGATATAATCCGCGCTGACCAGGATGGTGACAAAAAGGTTTCTTTATTTCACACCACAACACACAACATACAGGATTCGCCAACGCATTTCGTAGTCGCCTGATCACTTCATCAGGGCATTTATTCCCTGATAAAGTGGTCAGGCGACCACGAAACGCGTTGGTGAATCCTGTATGTTGTGTGTTGTGGTGTGAAATAGAGAAACCTTGAATGTCCATCAAGCTTTCCATGTATCATCCCAGAACCTGGAAAAAGTGGATGATTTGATACTGGGGAGCTGCTTCTTGTTTCTCTAAATCTGTATAGAGACGTTTATATGGCAGAATATGATGTCTCATGGAGGCATCATTTGTTGGCACCAGTGCTGTGTACTGCTGTACAGGGTTCAAACACATAACTGTGACTTGGTCGTTAACATTTGTTGTGATTAATGATGAAAAAGAGAACATCTCTATAATACAGTACTGTATGATAACATACGGTGTGGGTCTCTGTCTGCTCCCATACAGTCACTATGCACTCAGCTCTTATGATGTTGTTACAAAATGACAGCATATATAGATAGGTCCATTTTTTCATTTTTCCATGGTCACAGATTGTCAGATTGCAGCTATTATTTTCAAGCTCAAGGTTAATGGACAAAAACAAGGCTCTGATTTATTGCCCAGTGCCACTGTCTTCCTCTTATTAGTTTAGATACATGACCCGGCAATGTCATTTTGTAAGAACGATGTGCAGTGGCTCCTGGGTGTAATCTAAACTATTAATTATCCCTTCAATCCCATTTTATCCTAACTGGGAATTTTATATGCTGATTTAAAAGATCTACAAGCAAAATATAATACTAAAAAATAAGACCTAAAATGACTTTCCGTGCTGTGTTTTTGCCTATTTTGAGTTATTTTAATAGCTGATTATTGGAAAAACGTTTCTAAATGCTTAAAGGGATTGTATGAGATTAGAAAAATAGGTCGACTATGTTCCGGAAAGAAAGAGTGCATATATTGTCCATGGCCTGAGTCCGGTATTGCAGCTCAGACACCACCAAGTGATTGGGGCTAAGCAGCAATACCAGACATAACCCGGGGACAATGAACAGAGCCTTTCTTCTAATCTTATAAATCCCCTATAACTGTAAGCCACTTCAGTCTTCACACTTATTGGTTTTCTCTTTCTCCAAGTTTCATGATACTTACCTTATTTAAGCTCCTTTATACTGCAAAATCGTAGAAGTCCCAATTACTCATATACCCAATTCATCCATACTAAACTGCTGAGGTCCTGCTATTTATAGGCTTATAGAAAGAATTCTAATGTTGTGCTCTTATCTGCAAGTAAGAGACAAAACAGAACGCAATGGGTCTTATCGTATGGGGACCTGTCACCCCCCTGCTGGATGGCAATCTAAATGCAGCACTGAATGCAGCATGTCTGCTGCATTCAGGGAAGGAGTCCCTGTGCTGTGTACCCCGAGATATAGCCTTTGTAAAACTTACAGTTAGATACCATTGAGGCAGTCACTGTAGCTGGAGGGAGCTCGATTGACTGTGGCCATTCCCTCCCCCTCTGCCTCTGTGTGCCGCCTCCTACTGTGATGTTTATGCTTTGTCAGGGCAGGACTCTGGAGCTGATGTCAGGACAAATGATTTGCATGCTGTGAGTGACAGAGAGGAAGAGGGCAGAGCCAGCACAGCACAAGCAGCACAGAGAGGCAGGGCCAGAGATTAATCTTATTACAATAACAGGCGCCCATCAGGGCATGATAAGGATCATGGAGGCTGCAAACTAACACGTCCAGGGGGACTATTGCATATAGCCCCCACTTCATTATCATCCTAATGAGTAAGAATAAAAACATTTTTTTGCACATTGAAAACAAGCATTTAGCATAGAGAGGGATAGCTATAATGGTAATAGGAAGGTGCAATTTATTGATAGGTTAGGTGGCTTTTTGGAGGTGACAGGTTCCCTTTAACACCCTTAAGATTGCTGCTGGATTCACACTACAACGTGCAAAGTGACATATATACAGAAAACCAAGTAATAGCGCTCCTACAATCCGCGCTGATGTTTCAGGAAAAAAGTACCACACGAGGTCTTGATGAAATGCTGTTTATTACCAATGTGTTTCGGTGCTGTCCCAGCTCCTTCATCAGAGGTACCCTGACAGCACCAAAACACGGGGCCCTTGTTGTTTTCGGGGTGGATCTGGAATGGACTGCATCCCTGAACAATTTCTTTTCTGTATTGCACACCTCACTTTTGATATGCTCTTGGATTTACAGCACAATCTCGTCTCTTAAGAAAAAAAAATAGATAGATGGTTAGATGGGTCTTGATCCCAGAGGTTAAATAGGGGCCCCTAACCATTGTTTATTGAGCCTTGACCAAGCAAAGATATTGGTGGAGACCCCCTTCTGTTTTACTAGCTGTAATATACCTAATTATTGTTAAAGGACCACTCTTGCATTTTATTTTTTTTTCCAATGCCAAAGTGTGCTTTAAATCTAAGTTCCCTACCCTCACTCTTATACTTACCCTTCAGCGCAGAGTGCAGTTGGGCCCCATGGGGCACCAGTTCATCTAGTGGTGCAGAGGTATTGTACTGTGCGGCCCATTTGCTCAGGCAGCAGAGCAGTTGGGTAGCTTTCAGACACTCTGCATCATATGTATCAGTGTGAATGGTGTCCTATGCAGGCCCATTGTGTGCATGGCAAGTCGCCTCCCACACCTTGTTGTAGGTTGAGGTGATTTATTAGCCTGCACCTGGGCTTGCTTCACATAGTGGGGTCTGACTGCATCCTGCAAGTGCAATGTTGGTTTTTGTTTTTGGCATCGATGGTAAGTCTTTCTGATGCTGCTTTTTCTTAGTAGTTTTTATATCACAAGCGCTCAATACAAGTCTATAAGGGCCAAAGTGAGGCTCTCATGGACTTGCAGGGAAAAGTGATCTCCAGCGGGCTCCGTGAAACACTGGAGCAGCAGTCAGGTGATAAACTGCAGCACACCTACCGGATATTAGATGAAGATGCCTGAGGGTGAGTATAACACAGAGGGCAGCTCACTTACATCTAAAGTACTACTCCAGTGGTGAAATAAAAACAATGCTGGAGTGGTGCTTTAAAGAACCCTCTACTTCTAATGCGCTATTAATTATTAGTGTCTTTTGTGGCGTAAGAGCTTTGAGGCACCAAAGCCTGGGTGAAACTGCTACTCCACAAAGCTGAGCCATTTTAAGGTCCTACCTATAATCTGTCCTGAATCTGGAACCATGAATGAACTGGTTCATGTATGAAAGAATCACATTGACATAATAATACGGATTCCTAAAGTTCAGGCTTTTAATCTGTTTTCGATATTACAAATATTTGACCTGTCAGTATTCTTTAAGTGTTTTCTGTCTGTGAATGCTGAAAGGCTACAATACGTCTTTTTTTTAGCTCCGAGTACTGATTGATGACAATGATATTCTTGTTGGTTCAATGGCACCTGTCCATAGAGGGGAAGGAAGGAGTTTGGGGGCTTGGAAAAGATCACATAGAGTAAACCAGTGTCTTCTATTCTCAATGTCGTCTGGCTTCCTGTTCTCAGAGAACATGTCCGACACACTTCTGAGAACGTACAAACACTTAATGGGTCAGTGAAGCTGCAGAATACAAAAGCCATTAGTGGTATAAGCAGCAGGCGGCCTGCCCACCGCTGCCAGGGAAGCCGCACTCTGCCCATTTACGTGTGACCTTTGATGTTTCTATTGCCCGCTAATGCTTCGTCTCATGGTGTCTTACAGCAAATGTCACTTGCTCTCTGCGCTCACAGACGTTATTCTTTCTTAGATGGTTGACTTAACGTGTCCGGCTTCTTACATCAGACCTAATAAACACCACTTACTGACAATGGTTCTTTGTGCTGATGTTATATATACCGAATGTAATGGAGATTTTACACATAACACTTCATATTCGCACTCAACAGATAAGAGGGGAAGCCAGAAAATAAGGAGATTATATCAGAGGTAATATATGTCTACTTTGTAATCATCAAGTATAATAAAGTGACAGCAAAAAGTATCACAACGCTTAGCACTCCATAGGTTTTATCATACTTTGGGCTAACCACAATGGCTTTTGGACTTTTTTGCCCTGATTACACACAGTATTAGCAGCTGTTAGTGATGAGCGAGCACTTCCATACTCGGGTGTCCAGTACTCGTAACGAGCAGTTGGTGCTCAGATGGGCTCGACTCGAATCCTCAACTTTAATGGAAGTCAATGGGAAACTTGAGCATTTTCTAAAGACTTCGCAGAAAAATGCTTGAGTTCCACCATAACTTTCATTATTCTCGGGTACACGAGAAAAGCCCATCCGAGTATCAGCTGCTAGTTCCAAGTTCCGAGCACCCAATCATGGTAGTGCTCGCTCATCACTAGCAGCTATGTCTTTACAGCACAATGATCTCTCGATCTTCCCCCTGCTTCTCTCAGTAATGGCGGTGATTACAGAAAACTCTGATCCTGGCCGTTTAATTTTTTTAATAAAAAATCAATAGTATTTGCAGCAGTAAAGGGAGGAGGCACATGATCATACCGCACCTGCAGCCCTGTCATTGGGATCACTGGAGCTGATTTACTAAAACCTCAGGCCAGGACCTAACTAAGTTCCCCAAGTTCTGAAATGATGACTTTTAAGTTCTAGCTTAATGAATTAATTTCAATAAATATTTCATTCAATCAAAATTTTCCATAGTTAATAGCACAAAAATTATTAAAATATATAGTCCAATAATGCTAAAAATAACCATGCACATAGACTATGCACTATGGATCTATAATTATAGAATGATGGAGTTGTAAGGAACCTCCTGGGTGATCTGGTCCAACCCCTCAGCATCAAATCAGCAGATTTCACACTAAACCATCCCAGACAGATGTCTGTCCAGCCACTAAACATCCCAGACAGATGTCTTCCAGCCACTAAATCCATCCCAGACAGATGTCTGTCCAGCCACTAAATCATCCTAGACAGATGTCTGTCCATCCCTAGAATGTGCCAGTTGGGAAGATTCCATTAAAGGAGAACTCACCACCTCTCGTGGCCGCCTGTTCCACTCGTTGATCACCCTCACTGTCAAAAAGATTTTTTGTAATATCTAGTCTGTGCCCTCCTACCATTTCATCACATTGCTTCTAGTGTAATATTGCACCCATAGCATAATATAGGACAATTCTCCATTTGCTTCCAATTTATTTATAGCATTGGAAGCATCCTGTAGGACTATTCTCATGGACGACCTTATACAGGATGGTAGTTTGTACAGGGTCTTATGTTGACGCTCCCCCACTACATTACAGTGACTAATTAAACAGTATGGAGTACAAGTACCAGTGCTGTACAGATTACACTTTTATACAGTTGTCTAAATAACAATGCAGGTAAGTAAGACCACAAAGCGCTAGTGACGACATAACAGCTCCAAAAATAAAGTGTCCGTGTATCAGTGACATATAATAATATTTATAAGTTATAAGCAATTAATTCCACAGCACTTTACATACATCAGTAACACTGTCCCCATTGGGGCCCACAATCTACATTCCCTATCAGTATGTGTTTGGAAGAAAACCAGAGAACCCAGAGGAAACCCCCACAAACAGGGGGAGAACATACAAACTCCTTGCAGATGTTGTTCCTTGGTGGGATTTGAACCCAGACCCTAGGTCCTGCAAAGTAACAGGCTGACCACCAAGCTACCATTGTCAATATACAGTATAACAAATGTGGCAGCATTATTGTTAATCTCATTCAGTTTGATGTTACTGTAAAGTGAAGTGTTTTTTATTATCAAACAATGCACTAAAAAATATGGCGAAAAACCCAACATGTGAACAAGCTCTAAATCAGTTCTTTTTATAGCTAATGCAAGAAATGGAACCGGCAAGGAGAAATACAAGTCCTTTCTTTATATTTCCCATCTTTTTGAGGCTACAATTCTTTTAACTTTAGCTACAATAAAATGACTGTAAAGTTATTACAAAACCTGATTTATTGTGTGCGTGAGTGCACCCTGACATCACCACATTGGTTGAAAGTATCCACTTATCATGTCAAGACTGCTGAATAGAAATTTTGTCTAATTATGCCATTATATCACTGCATAGCTAATCAGAACTATCGTTTATAAGACCAATAGGGATGATGAACTGGACTTTAAAGTGAACCTGGCACACCTTTGGGGTTATAACCTGTGCCCAGCACCTTAAACATAGTTAATTGGGGTTCCGGTAACCCCTTTATACCCCCAGAGTGGCCCCTGCATACCCCAGAAACTAATTTTGAATGTGTCCCATGATGTATGTTAATGAGCTCTTCATGGTCAAGTGGGGTAGTGCTCACTCCAGTCCAAGCCACCCGCAACCTGCAACCCCCCCCCCCCGCTGCCTGCAATATGCCACTACTCCTGTGTATGTATGTGACTCAGTGACTGCATTCGCACCTCCAAAGTGGGCAGGTCAGGTCACTATGGTCTATTGATGTCACGCAAAGTCTCGTGAGACTCCACAAATCCCGTGAGACTTTGGTCACTGTAGCTTCAATAGATCACAGTGCCCCACACCACTTCGCAGGCGCGATTGCCGTCACTGCTCCCATACATTCTGAGGTATGCAGGGGCCAGTCTGGGGGTACAGAAACCACTGGAGCGAGCTTCACTGTACTCGGGTACACCGGTGACTCGCCCAGTGTGAGACACTTGTAGTGCTTGAACAGCCACACTGTCGGTAAAATCGGGATTATCGGATATAGTGTGTACATAAAAAAAAAGAAAAATACCCCACCATCCCCCCTACCGTGGGAGTGCTTTGTTTATGTCTGGCTGTATGTGGGCAGAGTAGAACTGCCCAATCAGTGACTTCCAATGAAGTTCGGGTCAAATTTGGGTCCAGAACAGAACTTTATTAAAAGTCCAGTTGAACCCCCAGAATGAGAACTTCCACAGGTCCACTCATCTGTGAAGACCAATAAACGTGGGTGACCACCTTTGTGGGAGCTTGTGTTGTCAGCCATCAGCCCCAGCTGTGACATGGTAGACTCAAATTTTACCAGGTTTTATATTAAATGTATTTTTATCATATCACAATCTGTGTTGACATAAAAGCTATAAATCTTGCAATTTTCACACTGGCTGCTGGGGCTTTTCTAGGTTCATTCTTCCTGTTGTTTCAGGACATCCACAAGTACCATGGGCCTAACCTGACCCTATATGTTGTATTAAAGCATCTAATGAGGGTTTGTGAAGGGAGGGGGGAACAGGGTCAGCGGTGACTTCTCTATTGTGATGGTGGATCCTCTGTTATTATTATTATTATATATTAATATACAGTGTTGGCCAAAAGTATTGACACCCCTGCAATTCTGCAGATAATACTCATTTCTTCCTGAAAATGATTGCAATCACAAATTCTTTGGTATTATTATCTTCATTTAATTTGTCTTCAATGAAAAACACAAAAGAGAATGAAGCAAAAAGCAAAACATTGATCATTTCACACAAAACTCCAAAAATGGCCAGACAAAAGTATTGGCACCCTCAGCCTAATACTTGGTTGCACAACTTTAGCCAAAATAACTGCGATCAACCGCTTCCGGTAACCATCAGTGAGTTTCTTACAATGCTCTGCTGGAATTTTAGACCATTCCTTCTTTGGCAAACTGCTCCAGGTCCCTGATATTTGAAGGGTGCCTTCTCCAAACTGCCATTTTTAGATCTCTCCACAGGTGTTCTATGGGATTCAGGTCTGGACTCATTGCTGGCCACCTTAGAAGTCTCCAGTGCTTTCTCTCAAACCATTTTCTAGTGCTTTTTGAAGTGTGATTTGGGTCATTGTCCTGCTGGAAGACCCATGACCTCTGAGGGAGACCCAGCTTTCTCACACTGGGCCTACATTATGCTGCAAAATTTGTTGGTAGTCTTCAGACTTTATAATGCCATGCACACGGTCAAGAAGTCCAGTGCCAGAGGCAGCAAAGCAACCCCAAAACATCAGGAAACCTCCCCATGTTTGACTGTAGGGACGTATTCTTTTCTTTGAATGCCTCTTTTTTTCTCCTGTAAACTCTATGTTGATGCCTTTGCCCAAAAAGAGAGAACATTCTTCCAAAACGTTTTAGGCTTTCTCAGGTAAGTTTTCGGCAAACTCCAGCTGGCTTTTTGATGTCTCGGGTAAGAAGTGGGGTCTTCCTGGGTATCCTACTCTACAGTCCCTTTTCATTCAGATGCCGATGGATAGTACGGGTTGAAACTGTTGTACCATCGGACTGCAGGGCAGCTTTAACTTGTTTGGATGTTAGTCGAGGTTCTTTATCCACCATCTGCACAATCTTGTGTTGAAATCTCTTGTCAATTTTTCTTTTCCGTCCACATCTAGGGAGGTTAGCAACAGTGCCATGGGCTTTAAACTTCTTGATGACACTGTGCACGGTAGAACAGGAACATTCAGGTCTTTGGAGATGGACTTGTAGCCTTGAGATTGCTCATGCTTCCTCACAATTTGGTTTCTCAATGTCCTCAGACAGTTCTTTGGTTTCTTTCTTTTCTCCATGCTCAATGTGTTACACACAAGGACACAGGACAGAGATTGAAGTCAACTTTAATCCATGTCAACTGGCTGCAAGTGTGATTTAGTTATTGCCAACACCTGTTAGGTGCCACAGGTAAGTTACAGGTGCTGTTAATTACACAAATTAGAGAACCATCACATGATTTTTCTAAGGGTGCCAATACTTTTGTCCACCCCTTTTTTATGTTTGGTGTGGAATTATATCCAATTTGGCTTTAGGACAATTCTTTTTGTGTTTTCTTCATTGAAGACAAATTAAATGAAGATAATAATACCAAAGAATTTGTGATTGCAATCATTTTCAGGAAGAAACTGAGTATTATCTGACAGAATGGCAGGGGTGTCAATACTTTTGGCCAACACTGTAGTGCCATTAGGTTCCATGGCGCTTTACATGTGTAGGGGCAGACAAGGACAAGAACGTAAAATGATGACAATTAAATCATCAGGTACGTAGGGCAGAGGATCCTGTCCACGAGGGCTCACAGTCTATAGGGGATGGGTGGAGACAGTAGGAGGGGGAGAGATGAGGGTGAGATGATGCAGCGGATTAAGTCTCAGTGTGGGTTGTAGGCTGGAATGAAGAGGTGGGTCTTCAGGTTTTTCTTGGAGGTGCCCAGGGTAGGGGAGTGTCTGATGTAGAAAGGGAGAGAATCCCAAAGTATGGCGGATGCACGAGAGAAGTCTTGTATGCGGTTGTGGAAGGAGAAAATGCGAGGGGAGAAGAGAAGGAGCTCTTGAGAGGAATGTAAATTGCATGAGGGGAGGTATCGGAAGACGAGGTCGGAGATGTATGGAGGGACAGATTGTGTATGGCCTTGTATGTCAATGCTAGGCTTTTGAACCGGGATCTCTAGGAATTGGGGAGCCAGTGGGGGCTTGGCAGAGGGGGGAGGCAGGGGAGTAGCGGGGAGACAGGTGGATACGTCGGGCAGCAGAATTGAGGATGGTTTGGAGAAGTGTGAGGGAGGTAGCGAGGGGCCCGGTGAGTAGGAGTTTGCAGTAGTCGAGACGGGAGATGATGAGGGCGTGGACAAGTGTTTTAGCAGTGTCTTGGTCAAGGAAAGAGTGGATTGGGTAATGTTTTTGAGTTGGAGTTGACAGGTGGTGGTGAGGGCTTGGATGTGAGGCTTGGAGGAGAGGAAGAGTTGAGGATTACCCCGAGGCAATTGACGTGGAGGGACGGGTGAGAGTGAGCAGCTGTTGATAGTGATAGGATAGGTCGGGTAGGGGGGAAGAGCGACTAGGGGGAAGACATTGAACTCAGTTTTGTCCATGTTCAGTTTTAGGAAGCGAGTGGAAAAGGGGGGTGAGATGGCGGACAGGCATTGCAGAATTTTGGATAGCAGGGAGGTGATGTCAGGGCCGGACAGGTAGAGCTGGGTGTCATCGGCGGAGAGGTGGTATTGAAAGCCATGGGACTCAATGAGTTGGCCTAGGCCGAGGGGTAAATGGAGAAGAGTAGCGGTCCCAAGACTAAGTTTTGGGGAACTCCAACAGATAGGGGATAGGGTGAGGAGGAGGTGTGGGAGTGGGTAACGCTGAAAGTCCAGTATGTAGGAAGAGGAGATCCAGGAGAGGGCTAGGTCAGTGATGCCAAGAGATTCTAAAATTTGAAGTAGGAGGGAGTGGTAGACTGTGTCGAAGGCATCAGACAGGTTGCGAAGGAGGAGGATGAAATAGTGTCGCTTGCTCTTGGCAGTCAGTAGGTCGTTGGTGACCTGTTATTGTCATTCTGCCTGTTATGATAATGAGCCTGCTGAAAATTCATGAGTGGACAGTATGTATCAGCTTTAATATGTATATAGCTCTAGTGGTCAGATTGAAAATTGCAAGATCTAATTTAGTATACATTTTGATGTTGAAAAAACCAACATAGCCAAAAAACTAAAAAAAACAATGCTGATTTAAAGAATGGGTCATTTTCTGATGACACTTTCCCTTTAACCACTTGAAGGAGGCATTCACAGACTTTCCAAGAGGTTTCTGGTTTCTTGATTTTAGTTGGAAGTGATCTTCATATACTGCTCTTGTCTACAACAATTTCAGCATGTTCTCGTCTTTATCTGCACTGATGACAGCTTGGTATGACAGTATAATGTAGTCTTCACAATGGGAACGTCTGTAAACCCTCTTGCAATTAACTTGCTTGTTCTTTACAAGAGAGCAGAGAAGGAAACATAAATCTTTACTACAGAAGAGGCCTTAAAACTACAAATGCTCTTCTCTGAGTGTAATTACACTAAATAACCTTGCAATTATCTACAAGAAGAGGTTTGCGGCTGATCAGTCTTCACCCACGTAGATATTATTATACAGTTAGCTCTGTAACAGAAGTAAGAGTGGGCAGGATGGCGAGGAAGGTTTAATGGAAAGAACGGGGGAATGTTTATTATTGAGGATTCGTCTAAAGCTCTCATGTCATTAATGTCAGCTTCGGCTTCAGCAAACTATTGATAAGGCATATCTGACGATCTCAATTGGTATGTGTATGATACCAACGGAAGCCATAATGTGAAGCCAGATCTGGTACACAGATACCACCACCCATTGGACCCCATTGATTTACTATTGAGTCTGTTGGACTATTGGAGTCAATTCTATTGTTGGTTTATTTTCGGGAAGAATAGTCCTAGGAGCCTGTAATGCAAATATGGTCAAAGTCTTAGTGTATATTTACATGCATTGAATTTCATGCAGGTTTCTGGACCAAGATAAATTTGTTTTTTTCCTTTTTTTTCCCTCCCCTTTTTCCAAGACCCCTAACTTATTTATTTTTCCATCTACAAAGCCATATAAGGATTTGATAGTTCAGCAAGAAATAATGGTATATGTGGGCACCACTGCACTATTAGGGAGCTGAACGGCTGATGTACCTTGATTCCAGGGCAGCCAGTGTGGAGAAATCGTTGCGGTGGTGCTCGACCGACATAGACTAGTTCAGGCAGAAAAATTGATAAACGATGAAGAAAGTCATGGCATAGTCCCAAAACGTAAAATACTCCTTCTTTATTCAAACAAACATAAAACTGATGCCCAATGCCAGGTAGCATGGGAGTGAGAGGGGAGGACAAGCAGGTGGTAAGAGGACAACAGCTGTTTTGTGCACTATTACTTCAACAGTTCTAATCCAAATAAGGGTTTGATAGCCCTCGTGGACAGGGTCCCTGCCCCTTCTGTACTTTCACGTCCTGATCGCCTAGATTTAGTGTACTTGTTCTTGTCTCCCTCATCCTCATGTAAAGCGCCATGGAACCTAATGGCGCTATATAAATAAATAATATAATAATATTTGCAGGACGAGGTGTAGTATGTATGAAAGTGGCACCCGCTGGGCAGGCCGCCACCAGGAGTATGCACTCAACCATTTGAGGGAGAGTTGTGCCTCTGCTCTCCAGGTGCTGAGATGGCGCAGTTGAGCTTCACACACACACACAACACTTAGGACCCCGGGACAGTGGGTGGACAAAATGGGAGGACCCAAGCGTAGCCAGGAGGGAAAGAGGAGCAGAAAGCGAGAGAGTAGAATAGATAGAGTAGAAGAGTAGAGGAGAGAAGAGTGAAGGAGTGAGGAGATGTTGGCTCCCGTGGGCTTGAACACGACCACACTCGCCCTGGGAGGGAACGACCAAAGGGTGTGGAGGAAGGACAGAGCCCTTGGGGTACTGAATGAGACATAGATCCCCGTACGCCCATATCGGGCGAGAGAACAGAGGGGTTATTGGATGACACAGGGAACCGGCACTGAACACGATGTGGATGCTGTATGCCTGAACCGTTGAAACCGGAGGCCCCGAGTTCCTAATGGGAGCTGCGGCCAAACACCCAGCACAACTTGCAGAAGGCGGCCGGACTAGGGAGCAGTACCAGGGAGAGGTACAACTGAGCACCCGTGGCTGTCGGTACCTGAGCTCTGTGTGTGGAAGCAGTGAGAGGAGCGGAGAGACTAGCTAATAGAGCTGAGGGACTACCAGAGAAAGGAACACCCAGAAAAGAGAAAGAAAGAAACAACCAGAGAGAGAGAGACAGGAACACCAAAAGAGGCTCGACCGCACTGTCCCGGTTCTTGAGACAACAGTGAGCCGGAGCTTGGCAAGGGGAAGCACCCGGCAGCCTTGCTGAAATAACTAAATAAAAGGAATGGAACTCCAGCAGCAGCGTGTGAGACTTTTCTTAGCGGCGACTACTGGCTCTGAAGGCTGCATGAAACACCGGGGTGCTGATGACCTAACCAACATCTGTCAAGGTACAAACTGACTTCTCATTCCCACTGCCCTGGGGACCACGCTCCACCTTGTGGGGAGTGAAACCATCCAAGCTGCCGGTCATCGTTTTCAGAGGTTCTGAAGCAGCGGCGGCTGCTCATGGCCACACACCACGGATGGCGTCACGAATACCCCTTTTCCATGTCATCCCCATCAATTCCCTCCTTTTTAAATGACACCGCCAGGGTAACGGGACAAGGTCTTGGCCCCTTTCCGTCCCAGTGAAAAGAACCAAGAAGAACAACTGCTGCCCGGTTCCCGAGTACCCCCGACCCTGGAGTTGGCGTGTCATATGTACAACATCATTCATTTTACCATATAATATGTAGAAAAGTAGGGGAAAAAGTTCAAGTGTAGTGAGAAAAATCCAATTCTTCCATAATTTTTGGGAGTTTTGTCTTCAGGCCATTAATTGTGTAGTAAAAACAAATTGACAGCCTGATTCTTCAGGTCAGTATGATTATAGTCATACCAATATTGGATTAGGGACGGACACATCATTGGTGAAATCTATGCAGATGCACAGGGACCCACAAGGTAACATGGCCACATCCACCTCCACATTGGTGGAATTATGCATTATAATGAGATATTGGACTGCAAAGGGCCCATATACTGTATTCTGAAACAGGGTACCACTTCTGTTTGTGACCACTAGAGACTTTGTTAGTTTTTATTAATATTTTAGAGTCTTTGAAAAATTCTAAACTTTGTAAAAGAAAAATACTGGTTTTGTCTCTCCATTTCCAAAACATTTTTTATACTAACCATACAGTGCTCCAAAAATGTTCCTCCGATTTCTGCAGAAATGTTTTCTTCTGACATGAATATAACCTTAAAAGTGTGACTGTTGTTTGATGAGAACTTGCAGCAGAATGTCAGTTTTGGCCTCTAGTTCCTCCCTCTCCTTCATAGACTCTTATAAACACAACTATCATCTTCTATCTCTGTAATTTACAAATCTGTTTTCATTAAACACAGATTTTACATATTTTTACCCATAAATTGAGAGTGAAGGATCATTCTGAAGCTGAAAGGAGCAGATTTTCTGATAGGATATAACTTAATTTAATGTGTACTATGTATTCATGAAATAACCATTAAAATGATAGTTTTCAGTGCTGGAGAGCTGCTTTAAATGTAAACCCCCTGATCCTAGTCTAAAGGTCACTTCACACGCTAGGATCTCGTTAACGATATCGTTGAAACGTCACTGATTTGACATCGTTCAAAGATATCGTTTGTGCTTCATTGCGTGTAAACGTACGATGTAGGAAGGAGAAATCGTTAGAACGGTCATCTAAAATTTGAGATCCGGACCTCAAATCTATCGTTCGTCGTCCAATTAATGTTCTGGTAAGAAGCCACATCGTTCAGTGTGACACCTTTTTGAATAATGTCGTTCATATTTCTCCTATTCCTGCCGCTTTGTAAAATCGTTAAAACGTTCTTCTCCAAGTAGCTGGAGCGTTGACAAATTTAAGATCGTTAATGATATCCTTGCGTGTGACAACGCACTAACGATATCGGACGAATCGCGGTCACGTGACATAGCTAACGATCTCGTTCACCTATATCCTAGCATTGAAGCGGACTTTATACTCACCCTCCTGGTTTTCATCCTTTTTCAGCCCTGCTCCCGTCCCACGGCGCCATCTTGTGCCCATAGTTTCTGACTGGCTAGAAGTCTGAAGTTACGCCACAGGCGCTAAATGCATCTTTATGAGACCCAGAACAAACATAGAAGGATGTTCACATAGAGATGTATTGAGTTGTGACCTCCGATGCACTCCATGAAACAGTGGAGCAGCCGGCAAGTCACTTTTCGTTGCAGACCAACCGGAGCGATGCTGGAAAAGGATGAAGGTGGCAGAAGGTGAGTATTAAGGCCACTTCACACGCTAGGATCTCTTAATGATATCGTTGAAACATCACGGATTTGTGATCATGCAAACGATATCATTAGTGCATTGTTGCGTGTAAACGAATGATGTTGAAAGGAAAAATAGTTGGAACGGTCATCAAAAATTTGAGATCTGGACGTCAAATCTATCGTTCGTCATCCAATTAACATTCTGGGAAGCAGCAACATCGTTCAGTGTGACACCTTTTTGAACATGTTGTTCATAATTCTCCTATTCAGCCACTGTTTTACGTCCTTCAAACATCCTCTCAAAATAGCTGGCGTGTT
Organism: Allobates femoralis; assembly: GCA_033576535.1. Taxonomy (NCBI): domain Eukaryota; kingdom Metazoa; phylum Chordata; class Amphibia; order Anura; family Aromobatidae; genus Allobates; species Allobates femoralis. The sequence goes on along the minus strand of JARQOC010000001.1, from coordinate 69,102,300 downwards.
GCCAAATTTAAGATCGATAACGATATCCTTGCGTGTAACAATGCACTAACGATGTCGGAAGAATTGCGGTCACGTGACTAGCTAACGATATCGTTCACCTATATCCTAGCGTGTGATGTGACCTTTAGATAGTTGGACAACACCTTCAAGAACACCGAACAATCGTTAATACAATCGTTCTGTGCCTATAGAACATCACAATTTCAGCAGCACTTCTCCTGTTTACTCAGGGCGTGTGTTGCCGAGAATGATGACTTTTAAGCTTAAAATTCAGTACCTGAATGAAAAATATACCTTATATATATTCAGTACCTGAATCTGAGAGTCCTCAGTGGTTGATACCTTTTAATGGCTAACTGAAAAGATGGTAAGCATAGCAAGCTTTCGGGACACTGTGGCCCCTTCATCAGGCAGATAATGACACAAATTCGGAAGACACATACATATATACATATACATATTCAGGCACCTGATAATTATTAGTGTAGCTATCAGCCATGGTGGCCGTGGCAGAGTCACCCTTTGATTTCCGGTACTAGATAAACTGTCAGAGGTCATCTGGGGAATTGTTCCATGATGAATGACTCCTTCATCTCCTGGATAGGGGTGAGCTCCAAGCTCTTGGTCCATTACTCTACAGCTCTCATGAGGGCCCGCATGTGGTCAGCCCAGGTGTCCTTTGGAACCCTCTGCATGCTTCAGAACTACTAGCTTTAAGACTCTGGGGTGAGGTTGAACTGTTGGATCAGGGCCCATTTGATGACCACATAGCCCTGATCCTCCCTAGCAGGTAAGTCCCAAGAATGTCTAGGGCCTTACCCCTCTAATGGGGGTCAAGTACTTTGCCCACTGATACAGGGCCAGATGGTGCTGCCAGCATGTCCGCTCAAAGGTCAGCAGAAACATCTTTTTTCCGGCACTGGGAAGTCCTCAGTCTGGACCTTTGGAGGCTTGGTCTCCCGATGGTCTAGAGTGGACTGCGGGGGCCTGAGGTAAGCTAGCTTCAGCTGATACTCATGCTCTACATGTCTCTCCTCTCTGCAACCTCACTCTCTGCTTGATGCTCCTGCTCTGCAAGCTGAAGCTGTACATGAGTTTCCCGCTCTGCAGCCTCATGCTCTTCCTGACACTTGGCGGAAGGGGCTGGTAGCTGCCATGGTCTCTAGGCTCGGGAGGGGCCAGGGCAGCATGGAGGAGGGCATCTGAGCCATTCTACCGGAGGGTCGGGCAGGTGGTGGGCTGCCTATTGTGGGACTGTCAGCAAAGGGCTTCTGAAGGATTGTTGGCTAGGCTCCTTGCCTTGAGCAATGTTACTCTACACCTCTTCTGTACCATCCTTAATAAGGGCCATCTACTTAAATTTGCCACTAGTGTCATTGTCAATTCTTTCAAATTTTGGTTGCTGACATCAAGCTGCAACCTGATGCACCCGAACACCTTAAGGTACCTTTACACACAGAGATAAATTGCTTGCAATTCACTGGTTGCAGTGAAATCATGGGCACATTGTTCCACTTGTACATGGCAACAAAATGGAACATGTGTCATGTTTCACTTAACCAGTGAATTGCAAGCAATTATCTCTGTGTGTAAAGTTACATTTAGAGTATTTGCATTCTGACAGTCAAGTGATAAGCCAATCTTAAGATGCCAGAGGAAAAAGATACTGCTGGTAGTCTTTAGTGTCTGGGAGTATGGGTCTCACACTCACACACAGTATTATACGTATTGATCCCACTGCTGCCATCAATATGTGAGGAAACTGCACCTTGCAACCCCACCCGGTCATCTATAATATGTTGGGGTCATGCAATACAATACTATCACTTTCGCCAACACAAGATGATCCACACCCCTCAGGGGGTACACAAGGTTGGCTTGGCACAGTCTTACACTGACACACCCAGTCCACACGGGCACAGGGAGTGTGAGAGGGTGATTCACACAACATTGGACAACTCTGTCCACAACCCCGACAGGCTGGGAAACCCTTTTCACTAGCCCCAGTGAAACAGAGTCCTGCCAGCCCAGTAGAGCTATGACCAGTTCATCATTAGATATAAATCTGGTCTGTTAACTGGATTATATCGGTTCAGAAACCAGCCCATATAATGTTAAAACGAGAACATGGATGTGTGAATTTGTGGATCGAGATAGAAGAGCAACCCAGGATTATATTAAATATGTAATCACTGTAAGAGCACACTAGATAAGAACATTATTTACATGATGAATGTACAGATATTATAAACAAATATGCAAATAAAGGTAGTACTTACAAAAGGCATATGCAGACATACATAAGTCAGTTACCCATATCCATGTTGAGGCCTTAGTGGCTGACTCGGCACATGGGAGGTGCTGTGGAACCAGGGATTTTCTTGGTTGCTTCCAGCACGTGACCTGACATGACCTCCCCACAGAAGACTACTAAAATGGGAGATTTAGTTCCTAACCATACTAATCCCCACCCCTTTGGTGAGCCATGACAGGGCTAACCAGGGGATAAGGCTTCAGCTATTAGAGCATTTTTAAATACCAGCTTTCCTAATATCTTCGCCTCTGAGTCTGCTAGCCAAGAGATATTACTTTCGTATTTCCTATTATGTATTTACAGATTAATAGAAAGGAAACATGACGTGACTAGTGCCTTCCAGTGGCTATTTATTAATTTGAGGCTGACAGGCATATTGCACAGTTTAAGCGAAAATGTGTATTATGAGTGTCCCAACATCCTGAGGCCAAAGGTATGCTCGCTATATTTGTGGGAGCTACGTACACCCCAATGCGTATACTTGTCATCTGGTGTTGATATGTCTGAGGATTTTGTTTGTGGCTCTCAGCAGGGGTTTCTAGTTATCAATAAGACCTTCTTCCTTTCATTAATTATATTTCTCACTTCCACATCTGCCAGTGGAACCATTTGTTAGTGAGATGGCCATCCTTCTTCTACTCTGGATAATAGGTGCACGCAAAGGTGATGAGACATCTATGACTTATAGCTGTAGAAATATCTTGGGAATTTATTATTTCTCATGACAGTTCTCGGGACACCATGGTTTTAACACAATTGCTGCAAAAAATACACGCCAAAAAATGCAGCATGGTTGATTGTGTCAATAGAACCTTAGACAAGCCGATTTATGGGAAGCATATGCTCCTAGGAATACTCATTCCCATTTATTGGTGCTAATAGCAGGGCTGTGTAGTCAGAGTCGATGTCCATTTTGATGGTCGGATTTAAGGTAATTGAGGAATCGGAGACAGAGGTTTGGTTTACCAACTCCATAGCCCTAGTTAGTAAGTCTTTTGCATTTACCTTGAAAAAGCTCTTGTGGTTAAGCATTTCCATAGATCTTCATTCACCTGCCTGAGGCCAAACCTATACACTGTATACAAAGTATAGTGTAGCATAGTAGACTATTTCATTGCAATAAACTGTAATAAAAAGATCTTATTGGTAATTTATCCCTATAATATCTATACAGTGGGATATGTTCTAGCCTTTGGAGATATCTGTCAGAAACGTTTCAAAGTGTATACGTCGGATGGACATAAAGCTGAAGCTGAATATTTTGAAGTAAACTTACTTACGGTAATTTTTTCCCATCATCATTTATAAAAGTGCATATAGCATTTAATTTAACCCTTTCAAGCACCATTAGGTCATGCATGGTATAGGGGTGGGAGTATGGACCAGGTTCATGAAGTATTGCCATGTCCTATGAAAAGATATAACTATTTAACCCATACAACAAATGCCATAAGAAAAGCCAGAATTGCATTTTTTCAAACACCATATCTTGCCCCCAAAAAACAATAAAAAGCAATGAAAACATTGTATGTACCATCAGAAACTCTGCACACTTAAAACAAGCCTTCTCATGGTTCCTGAAGAATCATGTTGCCAGATCTCTTTTACTGAACAATGAACGCCGTAAAAATGAAACTGAAATAAACTATGGGGGAATTGCCTGTTTTTCACTATTTAAACCCCAGTTGGAATTTTGTCTCCCTTTTTTCAGAATATGATATGGTAAAGTGAATGTGGCTGGGCAAAGAAGAAGGCCTTCATCAGTTGTCGGTAGAAACGTAGAGTTATGGACAGGTAAAAATGTTCCTAATCTTTTATCTGCCTCCTCCATGCCTTATTCCATGCTCGCACTTCTATGGCTTAATGGCTCAAGAAAACCTCTGCAATCTCTGCCTTTTTTGCGGCACCTAATCTCTCAGAGGGCTCTGAGAAAGATGACCAATACACTTTACTCACATTCTCTGTCTATTTGGATGTGACTTGTATCACCACTCCGCTACTTATCTTGATTTTCCCATTTCATTAACTAAAATGCTCAATGGGAGGAAGACAGAAGTCACCAACCTCTATTCTTCATGACTAACGTTACAAAGCAATAGCTCATATAGGGATAGACTGTTCATACTCATACTACAGCGTAACAGTAATGGTTAACACGGCTTCAGAAAACAAATATTTATTTTTTTGTGAATGCTATGTTCTATTTCAGTCTTGCACTTTGATCTAACTATAAGCTTTACCTGGCTTATAACAAAAATGTGTTTTCCTAATATGACCATAAGTTCCCCCGAGGCTGCAGACTTGTCTAACATGCGGAAACATGTAACGATGTGTGGATGTTGTCCACAGGCTAATCAGGTAACGTGACTTCCCCGCTCGCACCTTCTGGTTCTCCAGTACTCTGCATAAGGTGGCCGTGGGAAAAGAGAAATCCTGCCAGAAGGAGCCGGTGCCTTTCATCTTTTTACTTTGTGATCTCTATCAAAGAACAAGCCAAGTGTCTATAACTCTGTACGCATGATGAGCACACTGAGGAACGGCCATCTTTATATTCCAAGTCATTCTGTTTTCTAGCAATGAGCTAGGATATTCAGAGGATGAACCTTTGCTTCTATTAATGAACATGCACTGTGGTCTTGATTCATGAAATATGTGTCAGTATTTTTGGCACTAGAAACTCCAAATGTTTGTGCAATATAATTTTTAGTCATTTTTAGCCAATTCCGCCAAAATGGGTGGAGCTAGGGAGGAGGCAGGACGGGGCATCTGCTTTAATATTGCTCCTGAATCCCTACCTAATAATTAATACCAGTTGTAGAGATGTAGAAGCCACCAACATAACAGTCAGCCTGCTGCCTTAATAACATAGTCTACCATGATGACTTGTGCTAGTTCCATTTCCTTTAAATAAGCAGCGAAGCACCATCTTATAGCGAATAGCGTAGATTCCTTTACACTGTTAGAATAGTGTGCCATCATGTTGGTGGCTGCTAAATCTGCACATGTGAGTATTCGGGGACTTTCCTATATACAGTGATACCTCGGTTTTTGTTGACTTTGGTTATCGTCGGTTTCGGTTTTCATCGATTTTTTTCAATGAAAAATATGTCTCGGTTTTCATTGATGCCTCAGTTTTCATCAGTTTTTGTCAGTACATTGCTGCTAATTTTGCATTAAAAATGTGATTCCCTTTCCGAAAAATAAAATGTGCACCCCTCTTTCCCCTCCTTGGCGTGTTCTATACATCAATAAGAGCTTTAATAAAAATAAAATAACATATTAAACATTTATTTATTTTTTGAATTAGTCATTCCTATTCATTTTACACTCATTTCTGAATGTTTCCAGTATGAACCACTATCTTTATTCACTATAAAATGTGTTTTTTGAAGGTCTTTTTAAGTGTCTCGAACCAATTAATTGATTAACATTGTTTCCTATGGAAATTGTTGCCTCAGATTTTGGCGATTTCGGTTTCCATCCATAGCTTTCAGATGGATTATCGACGAAAACTGAGGTATCACTGTTCTCTTCTTTAACATGACATAATAATATCTGTTATAAAGTTTGGGTTCCAATTCAGACTAATGGCCCCTTCATATTAGATTGTTGTTGGATGAATGATCATTTGGTCTATTGCAACCTCCCCTAACTCCTCCATATACACTGTGTGCAGAATTATTAGGCAAGTTGCATTTTAGAGGATTATTTTTATTATTGATCAACAACTATGTTCTCAATCAACCCAAAAGACTCATAAATATCAAAGCTTAATATTTTTGGAAGTTGGAGTGTTTTTTTTTAGATTTGGCTATCTTAGGAGGATATCTGTTTGTGCAGGTAACTATTACTGTGCAGAATTATTAGGCAACTTAATAAAAACCAAATATATTCCCATCTCACTTGTTTATTTTCACCAGGTAAACTAATATAACTGCATAAAAAGTAGAAATAAACATTTCTGACATGCAACAACAAAACACAAAAAAAAAATTAGTGACCAATATAGCCACCTTTCTTTATGATGACACTCAGCAGCCTCCATCCATAGATTCTGTCAGTTGCTTGATCTGTTTACCATCAACATTGTGTGCAGCAGCCACCACAGCCTCCCAGACACTGTTCCCAGAGGTGTACTGTTTTCCCTCCCTGTAGCTCTCACATTTTAGGAGGAACCACAGGTTCTCTATTGGGTTCAAATCAGGTGAACAAGGGGGCCATGTCATTATTTTTTCTTCTTTGAGACCTTTACTGGCCAGCCACACTGTGGAGTAGTTGGATGCATGTGATGGAGCATTGTCCTGCATGAAAAGCATGTTTTTCTTGAATGATACCGACTTCTTCCTATACCACTGCTTGAAGAAGTTATCTTCCAGAAACTGGCAGTAGGTCCGAGAGTTGAGCTTCACTCCATCCTCAACCCGAAAAGGTCCCACAAGTTCATCTTTGATGATACCAGCCCATACCAGTACCCCACCTCCACCTTGCTGGCATCTAAGTCGGAGTGGAGCTCTCTGACCTTTACTGATCCAGCCTCTGGCCCATCCATCTGGCCCACCAAGAGTCACTCTCATTTCATCAGTCCATAAAACCTTTGAAAAATCAGTCTTAAGATATTTCTTGGTCCAGTCTTGACGTTTTATCTTATGCTTCTTGTTCAAAGGTGGCCGTTTTTCAGCCTTCCTTACCTTGGCCATGTCCCTGAATATGGCACACCTTGTGCTTTTTGATAGTCCAGTAACGTTGCAGCTCTAGAATATTGCAAAACTGGTGGCAAATGGCATCTTGGCAGCTTCACGCTTGATTTTCCTCAATTCATGGGCAGTTATTTTGCGCCTTTTTTGCCCAACACACTTCTTGCGACCCTGTTGTCTATTTGCCATGAAACGCTTCATTGCTCAGTGATCACGCTTCAAAAGTTTGGCAATTTCAAGACTGCTGCATCCCTCTGCAAGGCATCTCACAATTTTGGTCTTTTCAGAGCCCGTCAGATCTCTCTTCTGACCCATTTTGCCTAAAGAAAGGCATTTGCATAATAATTAAGCACACCTTATATAGTGTGTTGATGTCATTACACCACACCCCTCCTCATTACAGAGATACACATCACCTGATTTACTTAACCCTGCTATTCTCCTCGTTACCACTATACTCTTGTTATCCTCCGGTCATTTTTGACATGATAAAGTCTTGATTTTTAGCTAATTTAAGTGTTTTAATTGAATAATTTTTGCAGTATTATATTGTATGTGAACCTGGTTGTTTATAAACAAATGAAAAATGGAAAGAAAAACTTACTTTTTATTTTTTTTGTGTCAAAACATTTAACATGGCTTTATTGGAATATTTATGCATATTGTCATATTTGCACGTACAAAAATAATTATTCATCCAACTGTAAACTATAACTAATAACAATAAACTAAATGTAATTATATTATTTTCCAACAAAAAAAAATAGCAAAAAAAATTAACAGTTCAGTTTTGTTTATGCAAAATGATAAATGAGTCACACAGTGCAAAATTTACTGTTTGCAATTGTCGCAGGTATAATTGACACGTCTTTTGCATAAATATTTTTCACATCTGTAACATATCACATTTGATTTGTGATTGCTTGATGTTGGACAGAAGTCGCATTGTTTCCTCTTTAGGCTGGTTGCGTTGGTGCGTTGCTGGTGGTGTCCGTGGGTATTGTAGCAGTGCTGGTGTAAGCTGTTGGTTCACTTTCTTTATCTTGCTGTTGGATCCTGTGGACAATGGCTGCCGCTCCATCAGCTCTGGGTGTTACCTTTCGTTCTTCAATATATGGGCTAACCAGTGATTTTCCCAACTCCTCTATAAAAAGTCTTCTCTTAGGCTGCTTTCAAATCAACGTTTTTTTTAAATCGCGGCAGTTGTGGTGAAAAAAACGCAACTGCCGCGATTAACGCATAACGGCTGCACTTGCGGCACACTTGCGGCAAGCCCCATACAATGTATATGCAGGTGCGGCAAGTGCGGTTTTGGCACTTGCGGCAGGTGCGGCCGCGAAAAAAAATGCTGTCAGCCGCATTTTTTTTCGCGGCCGCACCTGCCGCAAGTGCCAAAACCGCACTTGCCGCACCTGCCGCAAGTCCGCCTATACCTTGTATGGCGTTTACCGCAACCGCGCCGCAACCGTGCCGCAAGTACAGCCGGTATGCAGTAATCACGGCAGATGCGGTTTTTTCACCGCATCTGCCGCAAATTTCAAAAAACGCTGATGTGAAAGGGCCCTTACACAGTTTATTTTTGTTCCAATTTGGGTCTATTTCTTCCATAGCACGAATGCAGAACTGAATTGAACTATTTTATAGGAACAGCAGGGTAAAAATATTTGGCACATAACTATACTGGAAGGTAATCCATCAGCAGTATTGTAATGAGAAAATGTATGTATATGTAAATCTGCATGGACCAAAAGGACCTAAATAAATTGATAAACAGTAGTAGATGTAATATATAGTCCAAAATGAGATTATAGCTCCTTTATTTTACTCATAAAATGGCTGGAGATCACTATAAAAGGCTATCGGTCATTTTTGACCGAAGACTACAAGTGTATAAAAAATTGTGGCGCAAAAAGTAAACATAAAAAAAAAATTTATAAAAATACGCATAGTAAGAACCCCTCAAATGAGGAAAAGTCAATCAACCACAAGTTTCAGAATCGCATCTTGAATATTTTAAAGAATATTAAAGTTCAAAATCGGTCGTTTTTGACCGAAGACAACAACAGGGTTAATTGGTATTTGGCTCTCAAGCCTATACAGCTTGGAGTAGGACAACATGTATAAAAAGTATAATGTGATCAAATTACTCATTTGCCTAATAATTCTGCACACAGTGTACAGGAGTGCTCGGCAACCTCTCCTGTGTTCTCTATGAAAGAGCAATTGCCAGAATCCTTTGACAGCGGATAATCTTCCAGAAGAACAAAAAGGATCATCCACCAACATAGCTATGTCCGAATCCCACTCTACTCCAACATCATCTGTTGGGGGGAATGTGGGGAGGCCTCTGATATTGACAGGCTTGGCCGACTTCAGTCCAATATTTATGGGGGCCTGAAAGATGCTTGTTGGGGTCAAAGCCAGATCTCTTAGCACCAAAGTTGCCAAGAAGCTTTTAAGCATCTTAATATGTGAGCGGTAGACATGGTGCCGGTAGACGTGGTGCCGGTAGACGTGGTGCCGGTAGACGTGGTGCCGGTAGACATGGTGGCGGCAGACATGGTGCCGGAAGACATGGTGCCAGTAGACATGGTGCCGGTAGACGTGGTGCCGGTAGACGTGGTGCCGGTAGACATGGTGGCGGCAGACATGGTGCCGGTAGACATGGTGGCGGCAGACATGGTGCCGGTAGACGTGGTGCGGGTAGACATGGTGCCGACCCATCCTTTCTGAGATGTGTTGCTGCCATCAATTTCTAAATTAGTAGTTGTTTTTCAAATGAAATGGTAAAATGCCTAACTTTCACCCTCTGATCTGTGTTCCTTGTTCTATAAATAAAAAATTTCAAATCATATCATTGCATTCTTGTTTTCTTTGCTTTTTCCACAGTGTCCCATATTTTTGAAATTCAGGTTGTACTAGTACTATTACATGATCTAGGGCCACACGGTTTTTGCATTGGAGTCTTACATAGGTCATTGCTCTTGATCTCCGTCATTATAGATCATCCCACCTGCAACATACTGAAGGTTACGTTTATTTCAGAATATATAAATGTGAGGTTTCAACACCTTAAAAATAACTCATGGTGGAAAAAGTCATTTCTATAAATGTAAATCTGCTGACTCTTCCTTCTCAGTCTCTATCTGCAACATAAATCTTGGCATCTGCATAGCTTACCAGCAGCATGAAATATAGGAATGTGTTGTCTGTATTGCAAAAATGGAATCTCAAGGACATAATGAAGTTCATTATAAAAGATTGTATGCATGAATGTTTATATGATGCCATTGCCTACATAAAACAGAATTCATGAAGGAAATTAATAGCATTACAGATGACATATGTGGTCTATCGATCTATCTATCTATCTATCTATCTATCTAGAGAAAAAAAACTGCACAGCAGTCACAGACTAAATGTGAACTGGTGCCAGCAGGGACGCTGGGTCAAATAACTAGAAAAAGTTCTCTGCAGCACTCAGTTACTACCAATGATGTACAAATGCTAACAAGCTGTATATATATGAGAAAAAAGTTTAAAAACTTACGTTTTTTCAAAAAACTCAAAAATCTTATTTTTTTATTTCTGAAGTTCTTGGTACATACATTGGCCAATTTCTGTTTGCTCATCGACTGCGACAAAGTGACTTCAGATCCGATGAGTCCTATCGCTGACATCCCTGTCCTCCTTGTCCACCCCCCACTTCTCAGTGGGCAGACTCCATCTTGACCCTAGATCACCTGTGGTCAATGAGGGTGCAATTGCAGCATGGAGCCAGCATCTCCATATGATACAAAAAAGAGAAAAAAACTGCAAAGCACTCACAGACTAAATGTGAACTGGTGCCAGCAGGGACGCTGGGTCAAATAACTAGAAAAAGTTCTCTGCAGCACTCAGTTACTACCAATGATGTACAAATGCTAACAAGCTATATGTATATGAGAAAAAAGTTTAAAAACTTACGTTTTTTCAAAAAACTCAAAAATCTTATCTTTTTATTTCTGAAGTTCTTGGTACACACATTGGCCAATGTCTGTTTGCTCATCAACTGCGACAAAGTGACTTCAGATCCGATGAGTCCTATCGCTGACATCCCTGTCCTCCTTGTCCACCCCCCACTTTTAAAAAGAAATAAAAAGATTTTGAGTTTTTTGAAAAAAACTTAAGTTTTTAAACTTTTTTCTCATATATATATAGCTTGTTAGCATTTGTACATCATTGGTAGTAACTGAGTGCTGCAGAGAACTTTTTCTAGTTATCTATCTATCTATCTATCTAGAAAAAACAAAAATAGAGCAGCACTTGAAAAACAAATAAAGGGTGCAAATATCCTCAAAAAACAGTTCCTTCAGTCTGTTTGTAATTCATACCAATCCACAAAGTGAGGCAGCACTCCAAGCAAGTTCAGTTCTCAGATTTTATTCGTCCATAAACCACCACAACGTTTCAGACCGTAGTCCTTTCTCAAGTGACATCTCATGTCACTTGAGAAAGGACTACGGTCTGAAACGTTGTGGTGGTTTATGGATGAATAAAATCTGAGAACTGAACTTGCTTGGAGTGCTGCCTCAATTTGTGGATTGGTATCTATCTATCTATCTATCTATCTATCTATCTATCTATCTATCTATCTATCTATCTATCTATCTATCAATCTATCTATCTACTGTATATATTTTTTTGTTTATTTTACTAAGTTTCAAGTGAATCTGTCAGCAGGTTTTTGCTATGTAATATGAAGACAACAGGAAATAGGGGCTGAAACATAGGTTTCTGTGATGTGTGATTTAAGAAGCTGTGTGCTGTTTACTTATAATGATGGTTTCATCACCAGTAGATTATCATTCATTTGACTAGGTTCTTCGTGCCAAGTCGTTCAACCACGCCTCGTTCTCTGAAAAGCAACTCAATGACAATATGCAATATACACAGAGAGCTGTGATGTCGCTGGGGTTAGCTTTCTGAGCTCCGCTACATGCTACATATAAGGACTCCGATTGTGTTACAACTACTGCACCCGGTAAATTAAGGGATGCATCGTTGGATTCAGGGTCTCTTTTCTTACATTATGCTGCTCTCAGATGAGATAGAAAAAACTTGGTGACAGATTCCCTTTAATAATACATTTTATTTGTTGACATATATGAAAAAATAGCACAGATAATTTTTCTGTATGTGTGTCGATTTCTGCCCCAAACAGAGAGGAATCCTATTTTTCCTAAAATCTGAAGCTCTCCAGCCAATCAAATACCAAAGAACCAAAGTTTACTTCTTATGTCATTCACTAAAAGCTGTACATAAAGTGAGAATCCTGAGAGATATATATTGTGACTCCAATCTCCAACATAGCATGATAACCTCTTAAAGGGAACCTGACCTCTACATATGACCCCCCAGCCTGTTTTAACCTTTCTCTGCACCATAGTAATCCATTTGTAACCATCCCTTTCTGTCCCTAAACCGCTATGTGAAAGTTTATAAAGTAGTTTATTCACTTGTTATTCTGCAGCTTCTCATGATATGAGAAGCCGCAAAAGGCGGTCTTATGTGGCTCTCCCCGCCGGCAGCGTGTTAATTATGCACGCCCATATGGGCGTTCTATACAGCAGAGACATTGCTTGTCCTGCAAGGGGGCGGTACAGGCAATATGACGAAAATCACGTCATATCGCCTGTACCGCCCCCTTGCAGACAAGCACAGTGTCTGCTGTATAGCACGCTCATGCGGGCTTGCATAATTAACACGCCGGCAGTGGGGAGAGCCACATAAGCCCGCCTTTTGCGGCTTCTCATATCATGAGAAACTGCAGAACAAGAGGTGAATAAACTACTTTTATAAACTAGCGGTTTAGGGACAGAAAGGGATGGTTACAAATGGATTACTATGGTGCAGAGAAAGGTTAAAAAAGGCTTGGGGGTCATTTGTAGAGGTCAGGTTCCCTTTAAATTAAGGACCTATACACTTGCCTTTGTGTATTTCATAAAAGATGATGACAAGTCCTTTTATAAGACCAAGAAATATGGTGAAATAAGTATTAATTTGTAGTTTTCACAGTGTATTTTTCACCCGGGGTGTTTGATGAGTAACCAAGGGCACCGTAGAAAGGGAGGGATGAGAAAAGGTGTCATTCTCCCTCTTTGTTAAGAAATCTGCCCAGGTCATTGTTAAAAAAACTTTTCCAATTTTACATAATCAAAGCTTTAAGGAATAGAAAAATAGGAATATGGGGAAAGGGAGATAGTGTGGCTCATCAATGATGTCTCTGGATCCTCAGGTAACTGGTAATGTGGCTGCTTCCATTTACATACTGATGAAAGAAATAAGGAAATCCAGTGCCACTGTGTCTGAAAAAACAGTAGTTCCTTTATTTAATCCAAATCCATGTTATCCATAAAATATGTGAATGAATCCCCTTAGCTAGGGGCCCCTAGTTTTGGGGGTTCCTTCACATGTTTAAGGGGTTGATGTCAGCTTTTTTTGGCTGCTGACATCAAGTCCTATTGCTAATGTCAGCCATCAGTATGACAGCTAGCCATCAGCAATACTTTCAGTAATGAGGAAAAACACACACACACAGAAATCTTTTATTACATACAAAATAGGCAGAGACACCTTTATCCACTTTGCTAGCTCCCAGAATGTTCCCCTGTAACATAATCCAGTAGTTACTGTAATTTTATGGTGGGGTGGTGTGATGCATTACGCAGCCGCCATCTTTGTATACCTGAGTGTCCAAAGATGGCGGACGCGTGTGTATGTGTGTGCATGTGTGAGTATGTGTCTCTGTGTGTGTATGCATATGTGTACATGTGTGGGTGTGTATGCATGTATGCGCATGTGTTTATACATGTGTGAGTGTATGCACATGTGTGTATGCGTGTGTGCGTGTATGTGGGTGCGTGTGTATGTGCATATGTGTATGTGTGTGCGTGTATGTGTGTATGTGCACACGTGTGTGTATATGCACATGTGTATATGCATGTTTGTACGTGTGTGTATGTGTGCGTGTCTGCACCCACCACACTAGGAAAGTCTGAGGCTCTGTCTGTGAATTGTGAGTGCAAAAGCAGTTGTGGTGCTGCACCCTCTGTTGCCACCAGAGGATGCCTGCACCCCATCTCCTCCTGAACACACAGGCTGCAAATAGAACCTCGGTTGTTTCTAGCGCAGTGGGTGGAGGTAGGTGTCGGGCAGCAGGAGTGCGACGGGCGACAGGGGGGTGGGTGTCAGACGGCGACGTGGTGTCGGGCAGCGAGAGTGTGGTGAGCGGCGGGTCGTGGGCTTGTAGTGGCGATCGCCATATTAGGAGACCCATCACTTGGGTGTCCCAATATGGCTTCTGGCGTACGTCTGGTTAGAGCAGTGGGATTGGGCCTAATACCGACAGAAGTGAATGACAGACATGACTAGATAAGTATATATTAGGTGACAAGTCTAATGTAAATACTTTGGGTCCAATTCAGCATTTGCATCAGTATTAAAGGGAACCAACCACCCAAATGACCCCCCGGACTATTAATATCGTTCCCTACACCCAGCACATACATGTGCTGCAAGGTTTTTTGCTAAAAAAACTGTTTTTTAAAAAAAGGCTCTATATTTTTGTTTTTGACCCATATTGCAACTTTTAAGTGCAGATAGTTGCACTATTCGCTAAATGATGCAAAATTTGCACCAAAAATACCTGGTGTACATAAAATCACTCCAGGGAGGGGAAGGGATTACATTGGCACCAAATGTTGAGACTTTTTAAAAAGTTACAATTGATGAATCAGCTGAAAACATCTAGAAATCACAAACCCTGTCGACAATGACGAATAAAAAGAAAAAAATCAGGCGAACATAAATAAAATAGGCTGTATAAAAGCACAAATTGAAATAAGAAATAGGTGCAAAAGTATCAAAAACTAGATGAAAAATTGGACTTGCAATAATCAATCAGGCCATTGTGTTTTAAATTTCGACAATACCCAATTTGCTTCTTTATATAGACACTGTCTTGATCATGTCCAGCTTAAACATCGTTTGTAATCAGGACAAGAATATGTTAAAAAAGCTTCTCATTAAGTCATTTTAAAAATGAATGCTTTATTTATATTGCACTAGAAAGCCCAAGAATAGGTGTTAACATGCTGATCAATGGATGTTTGAAGACCGACACCATCAACAATCTTAATTGTCCCAATCAGAAGGAGCAATGTCTGCACATACGGTCAGACCACCATGCAATCTGATACGACTTTTTGATAGGTGTTAATGAGGCGCCCCACATGGCCAGGCGTCACAGAGGGGTATTGCACCCGTAATTACCCCAGCTGCAAGTGGACCCTAGGTTGGTGGATGGGACCCATTCCCAGCACTCCCACATTAGCTGAGCGGTGGGAGGTTACCCGGGAGGGAGATATATTCACTCCCAGGGGAGATCAAGTGCAGTTAGTTGGAGGAGAGGAATCGGGATAGCTGAAGAGTGTGGAACGAGGCGGAAGGTTTACCGGGACGGTTTCAAGCCGATCCGGAGGGAAGAAGAAGGCATCTTGAGGAGATCCTGAAAGAGGGCACCCGACCAAGAAGTCCGTGCCCTAGATAGAAAGGGAGATCCTCAGTCTGGAGCTACCATACTCCAGGGGATTCTCCAATCCACCTCGGGAACGCCGGGCCCGAGGATCCGGCCAGAGGTCATCTTTGCATTCGGAAACCAGCTACTGTGGTCTGTTTATTGCAACAGCACCCTGCCAGACGGAGTGGTCAGCCTGCTTCCTCACACCGAGGGAGAGGACCCCCAATACTACCTACACTGAGACATTGGGTATTGGCCCATCCTAGGCGGGGACAAAAGGACACGGGTTAGTCAACTAAGATACACCATGGGCTCCACCATACCACCTGAGATGCACTTGCAGCCACCCGTAGAGCTACCTGTTATTTTAACATCTGATGCTGGACTGTGAACTTTGTGTGATGCTGCTACAAGTTGACAGTAAAATACCCAGGAGAAAGTGACTTTGCCTGTGTGTGTTTTCCTACATCAACCTGTTCCCTTCCAGGAACGCTGCCCTGGAGGACCCGCTCCACCTGTAGGAAGCTTTGCCAACTTAGCCGCACTACCATCTACCTCCGGCAGACTGTGGCGGCGCTGGTGACCCATCACCAGGTACTACAGGTGGCGTCACATGGCTCTCTCTCCCTCTTCAGCAGCATGGAACAGAGTTTTTTTTTTGTTTCAGAACTTGCCGTTTGGCCTCACCCCTCAGGGGGCGGGGCTAACCGGACATTTCTGGGAGAGAAAAAAAAAAACTCTGTTCAATGCCACTGAAGAGGGAGACAATGATTTGCAGTGGTGGGCAGATTACACAGGCAGGGGGTGTGAATCTGCCCTTGGCTGCAGCCCCTAGCCACCTCCTTAGTGGCTGTAGCATGTAAGTTTTCTAAGTGTATTATCTCGGGGTACAGGGCTGCTCAAGTGCTGGGGGACCCCTTGCCTGGATGCTGCAGACATGCTGCATCCAGTGCTGTAATTAGATCACCATGCCTGGTTTGGTGACAGGTCCTCTTTAAGCGTTAGAATTAGGTGTTAGGGTTATGGTTAGGTGTTGAATTAGGGTTGAATGTGGGCATTTTCCAGAAAACCTCATGTCATATGTCACTGTGCCAACAGATATGAAATCTTACATGATATATGTAGAGTAAAGCAGGGGTGGAAACATATAGAAGAGGTCCCATGTGCAAGAACAGTACATTGATCCTTGGCAGGCCAGTAAAGTGTCTGATAGCTCCTTTGTTGGTGGTGTTGGGGCCCCTTACCTCTTGGGTACTTATGTGGCTGCACAGGTTGCACCTATGGTATGTCCACCTCTGGAGTAATGCCCGTATTCTTGTGCCTAAAGAATTTCTCCTTGAAAAACCTCTGTCCTCGTCTCCCATTTTCCCACCATTACAGCTGTATGTAACCCCCTTGCTCTTCTCTGGCTTTGAAGTCGATTCATTTGAGCAGTCTCTAATTTACACAACCAACTTAAGAAGAGATTTGTGATCTTCACTAGACCTATTAAGTTCATGTAAGTACCACGTACAGCACGCTCCGACACTTTCCTCTCCAGTAATCATGACTGAAAATTACTCTGATAATAGATTTTAAAAGTTTACAAAGAAACGTATTCTTGTAATGTTTAACTTGTGAGCCATTAGTTCCTCTGTAATGAAGGTCAACAAGGGATTAGTGAGATTCTCACGAAGAAGGTACAAAAAGGTGAGAGGTGCAGGTCTGACCCACACGCATCATTTTCCTCACTAATGGCAGCAATATAATTGGCAATTGCTTTATCTTACAGATAAGCTCTGGAATGAAGCTCAATTAAAATGAAGGATGAAGAATTAAATGGCACTGTTATAGAATGGATTCTCCAGTTATACAAAAAAATATGTTTTTTTTTACACGAACAGTGCCACTTTGGTTTACAAGCTATTCTGGTTTGGAAATGAGCTGCAATGCCAAATGCAACCAACTGAGAGACATTGTCCAGTTTCCAAAAATCTTGGATAACCCTTTAAAAGTGAATTGTGAGGGCAGTTGTTTGGAGCGAATTTTAGACCTCAGCCCACTCCATATACAGCGGGTGCCAGCTATTCTATACAGCCAACACCTTCCTCCACCAGCAGTGATTGGACCTGGCTCCAAGATCTACTGTTGGCGCTGTCAATCACTGACACTTTGGATTCGTCTGTCAATCACTGACAGTTTGGATGCTCCTGTCAATCACTGACAGTTTGGATGCCCCTGTCAATCACTGACAGTTTGGGGGCTCCTGTCAATCACTGACACCAGTATTTAAATGACTGCTAAGTGAAATGGATACTAAAACAAATCAAAATGTCAAAATATCCATTTGTCTGTCACCTCTCCTCTGCCAAACATTCTGTGCACCCTAAGGCTATGTGCACATCAGTCGTTTCTGCATCTTTGCAGAACGACCGGGAACCGGTGGAGACTGGCAGAAACTGAGTTTTCTGCACTCGCCAGTGTCCCTGGTTTTGTTAGCGATTTGCTAACGTTTTGCGATCGCTTTACTAGCGTTTGTACAGCGTGTTATTGACGATTTTCCCGGCGTGTTCCTTAGCGATTTCCAGACTGGTCTTTGCTGCACTTGTTCAGCTGGACCCGCTGGAAAAACGCTAAAAAGAAGTCGCTTGCTCTATCTTTGAGAACCGGTCGGAAACCGGTGAATAAACTGAAATCGTCAAGAAGAAAAACGTTGTAATGTACACAGCGTTTTCAAAACTCCATTGACTAGCATGTTAATCCAACCGGTGGGTAGGATTAACATAAATTAACATAAAACTCAGCGGAAACCGCCGACGGAAACCGGTCAAAACCAGCCCACAAAACGACTGATGTGCACATACCCTAAAGGGCTAGCAATAAAAAACAGCTCATTTCGCAAAAAGAAAGCCCTCATATACTGTAGGTTCACCGTTCAAATGTTTGGGGTCACCTAAACAATTTTGTGTTTTCCATGAAAACTCATACTTTTATTTATCAAATTAGTTGCTAAATGATTAGAAAATATAGTCCAGACATTGACAAGGTTAGAAATAATGATTTTTCTCTTTTTCTAGCCATTTTGAAAGTTTCATAGAACAAGCAAATGTAAAGGCCACGTTACACACACAGATATCTGTGCAGATATTGGTCACAGATCTCTGGTTGCAGTGAAATCATGGACACATTGTTACATTTGTACACAGCCACAAAATGGAACAATGTGTCCATGATTTCACTGCAACCAGAGATCTGTGACCAATATCTGAACAGATATCTGTGTGTGTAACGTGGCCTTAAGGCTCCAGATTCTCAACTAGCTCAAAGGAAGGTCAATTTTATAGCTTCTTTAATCAGCCAAACCATTTTCAGCTGTGTTAACATACTTGTACAAGGGTTTTCTAGGGTTTCCTACACATCCATTAGCCTTCTTACATAGTTCGCAAACACAATGTACCATTAAAACACTTGAGTGGTGGTTATTGGAAATGGGCCTCTATACACCTATGTACATATTGCATTAAAAAAAACAGACGTTTGCAGGTAGAATAGTAATTTACCACATTAACAATGTATAGAGTGGATTTCTGATTCATTTAATGTTAGCTTCATTGAAAATATGTGCTTTTCTTTCAAAAATAAGGACATTTCTAAATGACCCCAAACCTTTGAACAGTACTGTATATATATATAGTATATATATATATATATATATATATATATACAGTAGTTTGGACACACCTTCTGATTCAAAGAGTTTTTTCATGACTATGAAAATTGTAGATTCACACTGAAAGCATCAAAACTATGAATTAACACATGTGGAATTATATACTTAACAAAAAAGAGTGAAACAACTGAAAATATGTCTTCTATTCCAGGTTCTTCAAAGTAGCCACCTTTTGCTTTGATTACTGCTTTGCACACTCTTGGCATTCTCTTGATGAGCTTCAAGAGGTAGTCACCGGAAATGGTTTTCACTTCACAGGTGTGCCCTGTCAGATTTAATAAGTGGGATTTCTTGCATTATAAATGGGGTTGGGACCAGGAGTTGTGTTGTGCAGAAGTCTGGTGGATACACAGCTGATAGTCCTACTGAATAGACTGTTAGCTGCTTTTTTCTTGCCATAATACAAATTCTAAGTAAAGAAAAACGAGTGGCCATCATTACTTTAAGAAATGAAGGTCAGTCCGCCCCAGGAAAGGAAGACACCTCTGCTGCGGAGGATAAGTTCATCCAAGTCACCAGCCTCAGAAATCGCAGGTTAACAGCAGCTCAGATTAGAGACCAGGTCAATGCCACACAGAGTTCTAGCAGCAGACACATCTCTACAACTGTTAAGAGGAGACTTTGTGCAGCAGGCCTTCATGGAAAAATAGCTGCTAGAAAACCACTGCTAAGGACAGGCAACAAGCAGAAGAGACTTGTTTGGGCTAAAGAACACAAGGAATAGACATTAGACCAGTGGAAATCTGTGCTTTGGTCTGATGAGTCCAAATTTGAGATCTTTGGTTCAAACCATGTCTTTGTGCGACGGTGAAAAGGTGAACGGAGGGACTCTACATGCCTGGTTCAGAGGAGGTGTGATGGTGTGGGGGTGCTTTGCTAGTGACACTGTTGGGGATTTATTCAAAATTGAAGGCATACTGAACCAGCATGGCTACCACAGCATCTTGCAACAGCAACTATTACATCCGTTTTGCATTTAGTTGGACCATCATTTATTTTTCAACAGGACAATGGCCCTAAACACACCTCCAGGCTGTGTAAGGGCTATTTGACCAAGAAGGAGAGTGTTGGGGTGCTACGCCAGACCACAGTCACCAGACCTGAACCCAATTGAGATGGTTTGGGGTGAGCTGGACCGCAGAGTGAAGGCAAAAGGGCCAACAAGTGCTAAGCATCTCTGGGAACTCCTTCAAGACTGTTGGAAGACCATTTCCGGTGACTACCTCTTGAAGCTCATCAAGAGAATGCCAAGAGTGTGCAAGGCAGTAATCAAAGCAAAAGGTGGCTACTTTGAAGAACCTAGAATATAAGACATATTTTCAGTTGTTTCACTCTTTTTTGTTAAGTATATAATTCCACATGTGTTAATTCATAGTTTTGATGCCTTCAGTGTGAATCTACAATTTTCATAGACATGAAAATAAAGAAAACACTTTGAATCAGAAGGTGTGACTCTTGGTCTTCCTTTCCTGGGGCAGTCCTCATGTGAGACGGTTTCTTTGTAGCGCTTGATGGTTTTTACAACTGCACTTGGGGACACTTTCAAAGTTTTCTCAATTTTTCGGACTGACTGATCTTCAATTCTTAAAGCAATGATGGCCACTCGTTTTTCTTTACTTGGCTGCTGTTTTCTTGCCATAATACAAATTCTAACAGTCTATTCAGTAGGACTATCAGCTGTGTATCCAGCAGACTTCTGCACAACACAACTGATGGTCCCAACCCAATTTATAAGACAAGAAATCCCACTTATTAAACCTGACAGGACACACCTGTGAAGTGAAAACCATTTCCGGTGACTACCTCTTGAAGCTCATCAAGAGAATGCCAAGAGTGTGCAAAGCAGTAATCAAAGCAAAAGGTGGCTACTTTGAAGAACCTAGAATATAAGACATATTTTCAGTTGTTTCACACTTTTTTGTTAAGTATATAATTCCACATGTGTTAATTCATAGTTTTGATGCCTTCAGTGTGAATCTACAATTTTCATAGTCATGAAAATAAAGAAAACTCTTTGAATCAGAAGGTGTGTCCAAACTTTTGGTCTGTACTGTATATATATATTGTAGTGCAGTGAAGGGTCTAGTGCTGGATGGCAGTTATATTGCTCCCAGCATGGTAAAACGTGGCCTGGATTTTCCCTAAAGTTCCAGGTTTTCCAGGTCAGTGTGGGTCAGGATCAGCTGGAGCAATCAGACCTGCATAAGTGAGAGAGTGGAAAACATCAGAGAGAGAGGAGCTAGGCAGGAGGAAAAAGCCTGAGTGTTGGAGATATTATGTGTTGTTTTTCCCTTTTTGCTACAGCCCGTGGTAAGTGTGAATAAAACACTGAAGTTTTGTTTGACTCAAAGCCCGGGTGTTGCCTCATTACTGTGCCATGCCGCTCTCTACCAGAGAAAATCCCTACATTTGGTGGAGAATGCGGGCATTGCAGTGAGGCCGATGCAGTTTTTTTTTTTTTTTTTACTCTGGTCTTCAGTTTATGTCTTGGGTTAAAGGCGCGGCGCAGATCCAGTCGGAGAACTCTGCCAAAATGGAGGCCGCGTTAAAAGGGCTTATGGAGGCCATGTGACAGCAGCTGGCTACACAGCAGCAACAGGAGGTCCTGCGTCAGCAGCAGCAATAGGAGGCTATGCAGCAGCAGCTGTTAGTCAATCAACAGCAGCAGGAAACCAATTGACTGTTGATACAGCACATCACGGAGAAATAGGACGATGTTGAAGCATACCTGGAGATGTTCGAAAGAGTGGCCGAGAGGGAGAGACTACCCTGGGACCAATGGGCAGAGGTCATCGCTCCGTTTCTGGCCCCAGGACCTATGAAGCTTATCAAGACCTCTCCCCGGAGCAGATGGCGGACTACACCATCATCAAGGGTGAGATACTGGCACGTCTTGGGGGGAATGTGTTAGTCTGGGCCCAGCGGGTACACCAGTGGGTGTTTAACCCCTCCAAGCCGGCTCGGTCCCAGTATTATGACTTGCTGCACTTACTGCAAAAGTGGTTGCAGCCTGAGGTACTGTCTCCAGCAGCCATGCTAGACCGCATACTGTCCAATAAGTTTTGGAGGGCTTTGCCCCACTCCCTCCAATCATGGGTTGGTCAGGCGTCCCCTACTGATGCGCTCCAGATGTTGGACCTTATAGAACAATATGAGGCAACCAAAGAGCTCCAGGAAGGGGCTCAGTGGAAGGCGGCAGGAAAGGTCCCTAAATCTCCACTCTTGACCCGGCGAGCAGAGCCCAGAAATCCCATTCATGACGTGTCTGGGGGAGAAAGGACCCCCTTAGTCTGTTGGCAGTGCCAGGAGCCAGGCCATATGAGAGCCGACAGTCCCCACCTGCCAGAAGCCATGGACACAAACATCGGGTACCGCATATCCCATTTTGTCAATCTGATTTGTGCAACTGGCACCCCGAAGGGTCCCAGTACTGGACATCTGTGTAAGGTTACTGTGGAGGGCACCCCGGCCGTAGCCCTACCAGACTCAGGGAGTCTCATGACTTAGGTACAAGCCAATCTTGTACAACCCAGCGAGTATACGGGACGAAGTATTGGTGTGTTGTGTATACATGGGAACTCAAAAGACTACCCTACGGCACTAGTAGTAATAAATACACCAGCAGGGAGGCAGTGTCACGAAGTGGGGGTTGTACGTGATCTACATTATGAACTTATATTGGGAAGAGACTTTCCTTTATTTTCTGTACTATGGCCAACAGTGGTCCCACCCAGTGGACAACTGCCGGCATCGGTGGCAACCAGGTTACCTTCTCCTGCAGTGCAGCATGAACCTGGTGACCCCGAGGAAGAGGTGCTGGCGGTTGGGGTAGCCTCCCCTTCAATAGCGGAGGGGAAAAACTGTCCTATAGAAGTGTTGGTCGGAGATGGAGATGACTTGCCGCCGGGACCTGAATTGTCAGACTTAAATGTCTCTTGCGACAATTTTGGTATGGCGCAACTGCGAAACCCTACGTTGGCTTGAGCCAGGGAAAATGTGCTGTTCATTAATAGAGAACCCCTACAACCGGGGGCAACCAAAGTGTTACCACGTTTTGAGATGACTCACAACCTCTTGTATCGAGTCGAGAAAATACGTGGGGAAATGGTAGAGCAGTTGCTGGTTCCTCAGGCATATCGTAGGCTGGTAATGGACCTAGCGCATGCGCATGTGTTGGGTGGTCATTTAGGCCAAAAGAAAACCCTAGACTGAATACTGCAGCGGTTTTATTGGTTAGGCATCCATGAAGAGGTCAAACGGTTTTGTAGTTCCTGTCAAGTGTGCCAGGTAACCAGCCTCCAGCCACACTTTCGGAATCCCTTGGTACCTCTTCCAATTTTAGAGGTGCCTTTTGAAAGGGTGCTAATGGATCTGGTAGGTCCCAGCAATAAGTCAACAAGGGGTCACCAACACATCCTGGTGGTTCTAGATTATGCTACCCGGTATCCTGAGGCAGTTCCTCTGTGCCACACGTCAGCTAAACTCATAGCAAAAGAACTCATGGGTATGTTCTCTCAGGTGGGGATTCCTTAAGAGATTCTAACAGACCAGGGAATCCCCTTTATGTCAAAGATCATGAAGGAACTCTGCCGTCTGTTAAACGTTAAGCAGTTGCGCACATCGGTCTATCATCCCCAAACAGATGGTCTAGTAGAAAGATTCAATAAGATGTTAAAGAGCATGCTAAAAAAAAGCGGTTTCCAAAGATGGGAAGGACTGGGATCTCTTACTGCCATACTTATTATTTGCAATACGTGAGGTGCCCCAGGCATCTACATGGTTCTCACCCTTCGAACGTTTTGTATGACAGACACCCCCGGGGTTTACTCGATATCGCCAAAGAGGTTTGGGAGAATCAACCGACCCCACACAAAAACCGTATTAGAGCATGTTGCAAAAATGCAGGAAAGAATGGAGAGAATACTACCACTGGTCCGGGAACATATGGAGGCAGCCCAACAGTCTCAGAGTTGGGTCTACAACCGGGGGGTGTAGGTAAGTACCTTTAGGCCGGGCGATCGGGTGTTGGTACTGGTACCTACCATAGATAGCAAGTTCCTTGCCAGGTGGCAGGGGTTCTACGAAATAATGGAGAAGGTAGGGCCAGTGACCTACAAAGCACTCCAACCAGGACGGAGGAAGCCAGAGCAGGTCTACCATGTTAATTTACTTAAACCTTGGAAAGATAGAGACCACCTGGGGGGTGGGGGGGGGGTTCACTGCCTGCTTTCCCTGCAGAGAGGGCTCTTTCTTTTTCCAGGGATGACAAGTGGAGCCTGCGTCATGGTGAGGTTGGCAGATACTCTGTCCCCTAAACAGGTTCAGGAGGCCCGGGAGTTTGTTAGCCGAAACACAGATGTGTTCTCGGAGCTCCTCGGACCAATTACCTCAATCCACCATGACATTATCACGGAGCCTCAGGCTAAAATCCGACTAAAGCCGTATCGGGTGCCTGAAGCCCGGCGACAAGCCATCTCGGAAGAAGTAAGCACTATGTTACAGTTAGGTGACATTGAAGAGTACCAAAGTGAGTGGGCTAGCCCAATAGTCATAATTCCAAAGCAAGACGGGACAGTACGGTTCTGCAATGACTTCCAAAAACTTAATGAAGTTTCAAAATTTGACACCTATCTCATGCCCTGGGTAGATGAGTTGATAGAGAGGTTTGGGCAGGCACGGTACTTTTCGACCCTCGATCTCACAAAAGGGTACAGGTAGGTGCCCCTAACGGAGGCAGCGAAGGAAAAAACGGCCTTTGTAACACCCGAAGCCTTATTTCAGTATAAAGTCTTACCTTTTGATTTGCATGGTGCGCCGGCGACGTTCCAGCGGCTAATGGATATTATTCTCACCCCCATCGCCGTTATTCTGGGCCTATTTAGACAATATTGTTGTGTACAGTGCAGACTGGGAATGTCACATACCAAAAGTGCAGGTGGTGATAGACTCCCTCCGACAAGCAGGGCTAACCGCCAACCCAAAAAATGTTCCATAGGGTTGGAGGAAGCCCGATACTTGAGTTATGTCATTGGGAGAGGAGTCCTCAAACCCCAAGTAAATAAAGTGGAGGAGATTCAGAACTGGCCAAGCCCCTCACAACGAAGCAGGTGAGAGCCTTTCTGGTTTAGTAGGATATTATAGGCATTGTTCCAACTTCGCCATCTTGTCCGCTCCTTTAACTGACTGCTTGAAAGGGAGGAATGATCAGACGGAGGAGGCATTTGTTAAATTGAAGTCGGTACTGTGTGATACACCGGTTCTGGTCACACCCGATTTCAAAAGGGAGTTCATAGTCCAGACCGTTGCCTTAGAGGTGGGTCCTGGTGCCGTGCTGTCTCAAGAAGTTAACGGGGAAGAGCATCCCATTTTTTCCTGAGCCGGAAACTCACCCCAGCCAAAATCAGGTACAGCATAGTGGAGAGGCAGTGCCTGGCAATTAAGTGGGCACTTGAGTCTCTCCACTACTATTTGTTGGGTAGAACCTTTCACTTGGTGACCGACCACTCCCCTCTTACTTGGATGAGTCAGGTTAAGGAGAGGAATGCGCGAGTCACCCGGTGGTTTCTCTCCCTACAGAACTTCAGCTTTTCGGCGGAGCATCGGGCTGGCAAACTTCAGGGGAACACGGATGCCCTGTCCTGAGTCCATTGTATGTCCTGTGTCCATTGACATAGGAATGTACAAAGGGGGGAGGTACAGTTGTGGCCAAAAGTATTGACACCCCTGCAATTCTGTCAGATAATACTCAGTTTCTTCCTGAAACTGATTGCAATCACAAATTCTTTGGTATTATTATCTTCATTTAATTTGTCTTCAATGAAAAAACACAAAAGAGAATGAAGCAAAAAATAAAAACATTGATCATTTCACACAAAACTCCAAAAATGGGCCAGACAAAAGTATTGGCACCCTCAGCCTACTACTTGGTTGCACAACCTTTAGCCAAAATAACTGCGATCAACCGCTTCCGGTAACCATCAATGAGTTTCTTACAATGCTCTGCTGGAATTTTAGACTATTCTTCTTTGGCAAACTGCTCCAGGTCCCTGATATTTGAAGGGTGCCTTCTCCAAACTGCCGTTTTTAGATCTCTCCACAGGTGTTCTATGGGATTCAGTTCTGGACTCATTGCTGGCCACCTTAGAAGTCTCCAGTGCTTTCTCTCAAACCATTTTCTAGTGCTTTTTGAAGTGTGTTTTGGGTCATTGTCCTGCTGGAAGACCCATGACCTCTGAGGGCGACCCAGCTTTCTCACACTGGGCCCTACATTATGCTGCAAAATTTGTTGGTAGTCTTCAGACTTCATAATGCCATGCACACGGTCAAGCAGTCCAGTGTCAGAGGCAGCAAAGTAACCCCAAAACATCAGGGAACCTCGCCATGTTTGACTGTAGGGACTATGTTCTTTTCTTTGAATGCCTCTTTTTTTCTCCTGTAAACTCTATGTTGATGCCTTTGCCCAAAAAGCTCTACTTTTGTCTCATATGACCAGAGAACATTCTTCCAAAACGTTTTAGGCTTTCTCAGGTAAGTTTTGGCAAACTCCAGCCTGGCTTTTTTATGTCTCGGGGTAAGAAGTGGGGTCTTCCTGGGTATCCTACCATACAGGCCCTTTTCATTCAGACGCTGACGGATAGTACGGGTTGACACTGTTGTGCCCTCGGACTGCAGGGCAGCTTGAACTTGTTTGGATGTTAGTCGAGGTTCTTTATCCACCATCGCACAATCTTGCTTGAATCTCTCGTCAATTTTTCTTTTCTGTCCACATCTAGGGAGGTTAACCACAGTGCCATGGGCTTTAAACTTCTGGATGACACTGCGCACGGTAGACACAGGAACATTCAGGTGTTTGGAGATGGACTTGTAGCCTTGAGATTGCTCATGCTTCCTCACAATTTGGTTTCTCAAGTCCTCAGACAGTTCTTTGGTCTTCTTTCTTTTCTCCATGCTCAATGTGGTACACACAAGGACACAGGACAGAGGTTGAGTCAACTTTAATCCATGTCAACTGGCTGCAAGTGTGAATTAGTTAATGCCAACACCTGTTAGGTGCCACAGGTAAGTTACAGGTGCTATTAATTACACAAATTAGAGAAGCATCACATGATTTTTCTAACAGTGCCAATACTTTTGTCCACCCCGTTTTTTATGTTTGGTGTGGAATTATATCCAATTTGGCTTTAGGACAATTCTTTTTGTGTTTTTTCATTGAAGACAAATTAAATGGAGATAATAATACCACAGAATTTGTGATTGCAATCATTTTCAGGAAGACATTGAGTATTATCTGACAGAATTGCAGGGGTGTCAATACTTTTGGCCACAACTGTATGTGGTGCAGTGAAGGGTTCAGTGCTGGATGGTAGGTACATTGCTCCCAGCATGGTAAAACGTGGCCTGGATTTTCCCTAAAGTTCCAGGTTTTCCAGGTCAGTGTGGGTCAGGATCAGCTGGAGCAATCAGACCTGCATAAGGGAGAGAGCAGAAAACATCAGGGAGAGAGGAGCTAGGCTGGAGGAAAAAGCCTGAGTGTTGGAGATATTATGTGTTGTTTTTCCCTTTTTGCCAAAGCCAGTGGTAAGAGTGCATAAAACACTGAAGTTTTGTTGGACTCAAAGCCCGTATGTTACCTCATTACTGCGCCTTGCCACTCCCTACCAGAGAAAATCCCTACAATATCTGTTGGTCCCCATGAAATTGTTCCAGAATATCAGAATATGAAGTATCTTTCCTAAAAACTTATTGCATTTTGCCATACACATGTTAATTCTTTTTGTGTGCTATGGAACAGCAAAGGAGAAAAGGTTAATTGGATAACATTTCACCAAAAATATGGGCCAGACAAAATTTTTGGCACCTTTCAAAAATTGTGGGTAAACAAATTTGCTTCAAGCATGTGATGCTCGTTCTACATCACTGTCATGATTTCTCGGCAAAGTGCAAAAGTGACGGTATGCTGTGACTATGGTATCTAAGCGTACTGAGTGAGCTGTTAGTGGATTGAATGACAGCACAGTTGTCTATTCTGGTTCTTGGAGGTGCTAGTTATTCATTTGTTCATGTGTTCCATCTTCCCAGTGATTGCCCAGTTACTTAGTTGAGCAGTTCTCTCCAGAACTGTGCCAGTCGTAGCATTCTGCTTGAGGGGTGCTGCTGGCCTGTATACTTGTGCTTTGCTACGTTCTGATTATTGCTATCTATATAGGTATATATATTCAGAAAAAAAACAACCTATAAGGACATAAAATCAGAAAACTCAACATAAACAGCCAAAGGTCTTATACCCTATGCACAGAGCAGGACACCACAGTCCCCAATGACAGAGGCAACACAGATGCATAATATCGATGCAGCAATCACTCAACCTGCCATAACATGAGGGATCTACATACAGCATGTTCTGCAAGACCTTTAGTTCCACCTAATCCATATACTGATGATCGTGATGCAAAATTATGAGATTTTATCGACTTTTGAATCTCTTTAACACACTAGAAGAAAAATTCTCAGTAGTTTTCAAAGTATAAATGTCCCTGTAATTACTGTGTTATCTATATGAGACGGCTCAGCACATGCCAGCAATTCTTTCCTTGTTTCTCCAGGTTGTTTTGAAAGATGCCACATGTAGTACTGCGATAACATCTTTATTATTTCAAGAAATGTTAACGACTCCAGTGGTTTTAATGTTACTATATCTCAGGAATGTAAACGTGTCAGGGAAATATGACTTTCATCAGAGAAACACACGTGTGATATCATCGATCTTTTCCATGCACCTGATCGTCCTATCTCATATTAACAAATGCACATAGCTAAATATAAATCCAGGTAAACAAGGGGATATGCAGGTTCATTGCCCCCGAGAGCTATTTCTAGTTGGGTTGTGTTCAGCTTCCTTGCGCTGAAATAGTCACAAACATTCCCTGATCACTAAAACTGTCCCCGGGGAGGTTATCCTTTGTCTTAAAATAGCTAGAAGTCTTAAACAATGGGTCCACTTTAAGTTTATCTTCTGCCAAAAACTCAAAACTAAGTTTGGACTAAATGTTTGCATCCCCACAGCCAATACATCCTGTATGGAAATGTCAGGTGTGGTGTTATTCTCCAGTACTTCTTTGAAGATTATAACTATTACTGCAGGAATTGGCTAACAATGTCCCATAGCCAAATTGACTCTCAATGGGGCCCCACTGCTAAAACAGATTAAATTAAAGGATTTGTGTAACATTAGGAAATTAAAGGCCCCGTCACACACTATGATGTCCCAGCGGTCCCACCAATGATCGGGATCGCTGGGACATCGTTATCTGATTGCTAGTGAGCTGTCACACAGGCAGACTCACCAGCAATCAGTGACCAGCGAGAACGCTGGTAACCAGGGTAAACATCGGGTAACTAAGCAGAACGCCGCGCTGAGTTACCCGCTGTTTACCATAGTTACCAGCTCCCAGCATGTGCTGTGCGGCGCTGGGAGGTCGTTCATTGTTGATCTCCCACTGTCACACATGCTGATGCTGGCCGCCCAGCGGGAAACCAACGATAAACTAATGGTCCTGGCCATTATTCCACGATCAACAAACTTGTCGTTGATATGTGTCACACACAACGATGTTGTTTCGACCGTCACAAAACCGGTGATATCGTAGTGTGTGACGGGGCCTTAAGACTTTCGCTCCATGTCTGTCCATAGCTTGTATATGATATTGTATGTTAGCACTCCTGAAGAGAATAAAGCCAAGCTGCAACACCAGACACCACACAACCTGTGTGTAACAGGGTAGAAATAGTGCATGGAGGAGTAGTTGCAGGATGGCAGAGGTGGTTTTAGGGGAACTGGGAAGCTAGTTTGACCCTATTCCCAGAATTACCTCTAATAGCAAGAATGTCTGGGCCACCACACTTGCCCTTCTCCTAGCCAGCCCTGGCTAAACCCTCTCACCTCTACCCAAGAAATGAACAGTAATGGTACCTTTACACGCCGCTACAGGATGGTGGAAACAACCGGGTGCTTCACGTGCACGAGCATGCACAAACGGTTGAGAACGACCCGCACCACCTTTACACGCCGCAACAAGGTGCGCTACAGTAGGTTACATCTATCTCTGGATACACCGCCGGGTGCCACAAGTTACCTTCTGTAGCTCACCTTACCTCATTTACACACCGCTACAGAGGGTAATATGGGAGGACCTGGTGCAGCTGGAACAACACATAGGCGTGCCAGAATTGTGGATTACGAGAATTTCGTACGCTGATAGGA